>CABFVX010000662.1:15558-41615 GCA_902151425.1 Timema shepardi
AAAAAATGTCTAAAAATTATAGAAAAATGTTAAGGGTGGACAACCCTTATCACTAAGGGGTATGAAAAATAGATGTTGGCCGATTCTCAGACCTACTCAATATGCTCACAAAATTTCATGAGAATCGGTCAAGCCGTTTCGGAGGAGTACGGGAACGAACATTGTGACACGAGAATTTTATATATAATACTAGTGATCATTGTTTGCGTTTGTTAAACTATATTCATACTATTATAAACAAACCACGTTCAAATAAATAATAATTTTGTACGATTGTATGGTGAACTAATTTTGACCCGCATAGGTGGCAGCATAGTGTGTGGCATCACTCTCCCAATATACTTGACTGCTGATGGCGGTAAGACCAGGGTTCAAATTCTGGTCGGATGTAATGAGGGTGTGTTTCACACACTCCTTCCAGGCATATGCAGGTGCACTTCCTATAAACTCAACCTTCCTCACCCTTGATACAATAGCTTGGTTAATAAATAAGCGTATAACCAGTAAGACGTGGCAATAAAATAATAACTATTAAATGCTTACACCACATCGTACTACCTGTTCAGGTTGAACGCATATATGATAGTTACTTTAATGGGGTAGGGATGAGGAATGAAGCATTTGCGTGGAAGGAGATTGTGAAACCATTTAGGAAAAACCCACCGTCAGCAGACCCTACCAGAATTCGAACCCCGATATCCCTGTCATCGGCAAGACAGCTCAGGAGCTAAAGAAGTAGCATCTCCAATTTGGAAAACTGAGATTAACGGAAGGAGCTCTCGTTATGCTGACCACATGACACCCTCTACCCGAAAATATTGGCACTATCATGGCTTAAGACGGCTGCTGGTTTATCAATATAGCTCACTTGCGGTCTAAAGCCATTGAGTTTTTTTTATATTTAAACTATAGTTTAAAAAAATTGTGTCTGAATGATCACCATTATACCTGATTAAATAACATTATGAGCCAAACGTCTAATATATCTATTGAAAGGGAAAATAACCTTGAACCTTTGACTTTGCGCGTCTCTGCTCTGATACAAACATTCTCCACGCTTTTCCAATGATCAAAATAATGTTTTATTAATTGTACAAACCCAGTGGTGAGGCGTTGACCCACTAAACCACGTATAGGCTTACAAGTCCAATTTTTCAACCAAATAGTTATGATGTTACACAATTCAATGATGTCATAGATATAACGACTCAAGCGGTCTTGACACCTTAAACTCCATTTTAACAAATTCGAATATAGTCATATGAAAATATGTAGGATATTATTTAATTTTCAGATAGAATAAGTTATTTCCTATAAAATAATCTTTGACTCACGTTGTCAGTTGACGTGTTCGGGGCAGGTAACTCTCCGCTAGGTCCTTGTGACCATCGGGATTCCAAACAGCATCCGTGGCGTTCGTTCATCTTTGGTCACTGACACGCGCACGACGCGACGTAAGGGTCTGAAAACATGGACGTCCACAATATAAGAAAAACAAACTCTTCTATATGAATGACAACGCAAACGTTTGAAAAATAAAATAAAAATTAATGCTAAGAGTTTTATAGTAATTCAAAATGGCCCAAAGAAGAAGAAAACAAAATCAGGGTTTGTTTTTTCTTTGAAGAAACTGCTTTACGATGACGGAGATGATCATCTAAGACAAGAGGCCGTTGGGGAGGTAAGAAGCGGGGGTTATCCTTTTGTGGGGTTTTTTTCATATAGGATCATCTTCTTGTTCAGGAAACCGTATACAATAGAGGAAACTCAAGAAGAGCTGAGACTACTACGGACGGGAGAAAAGGGTCGCTAGTCGAGACGAGTATAGTTGGCAGCGAGTTGAGTAAAAAGGATGAAAGGATATAGGATGGCACGTTGGATCTCCGATAGCCTAATGATTGTCATGAGAGATCTGTCGACTGAAGCCAAACTCTTCAGCTGGCGCCACCTTTAGACAATGGCGTCTACTTCAAGAGAAGGAGTTCAATGCGTTGAATTAAACCGCAGGCCCATTGTTTTGAGATATTTGGATGAGCTTGTTAAAGACACACTATATTTTACTTGCCTATTGAGTTGCATCTTCTGTCAACCTACCTTGGCGAAAGTATTTTAGCGGGTATTGTCACTAGATTGTAAAATGAAACCTAGACCTATATTAAACATATTTAAAAGTCTATTGGTTACAACACGTCTTTGTGACTTATTGTCTGATGGGGTCAACTTATAAATATTATATCATCTCAGTATTTTGTAGCACCTCTTAGGAATATTTTTTGCTGTACTTTACTTTAATTCTTTGTGACAAAATCACTTATCCAATATATAATGTCACATTCTAAAATCAAAAAGACTGACTTTGTTCGTAGCAGGTGATCTTGGATAGTCTCCTATCTAGGGTAGACAATCTATATAACACTGGTTCAAACCCAAGTGATTATTTAAATAATTAAGTATTTGTATATTAATTCCGTCAACTACCACAGTCTTTAAATACATAGATAATTATTATTAGTAGTAGTAATAGCAGTACTAGTTTCATCTTGAGTTAGGTGGTATGTGCTGATCCAACAATGTGATTACAAAGTTCCTAAAGTTAGTATTAAAACTATAAATAAATAGTCCGCAGCGCGAATAATTAAATAATAACTGTAAACAATGTTTCGCCAAAAACTATAATATTAGATAATGATGTTTTAGATAAACTAATAATAAAAAAATTAACAACAACATAAATAAAATTAGAAAACTACGTTTAAAGCATACCCGAAAATTGTCTTGAAAGAATTTGAGTTGACGTATGATAACGTGAAAATCGCTCTTATAGCTTTGTTAACCGTCAGATAAGGTTGTTCCTATGAAAATAGGACTGAAGCCAACCCTACCGGTTGTGGGCTATCTTAACATACATTCACAATACCCTGTGATATTCTCAAAAGAATCTCAAGCCGTCAGAGCTGAGTTAATTTGTGACGCAGTCTCTCTTGTGACTGGACCATTGTAAAGGGAGCATTAAACGCGCGTACGCATCACACACGACCTCCTTATATGACGCCAGTATCGAGTTACACCACTGTCTTCACAGGTTTATTGTGTGTCAGGACCCTCCTTGAGACACACGTGGCCCTCTCTTACCAGGCAACGACTGTGGTACTAACTAGTCTGGGACAATGACCTGTTATACTGACGTAAAAAATATGAAAAGCATATGAATCTAAAATTATGTTTATGTCAACATGTAGTATTAACATGAGAACGGTGGAAAATAAACATTTAGAAATTGAATTACCTTTGTGAAAAGCTCTAGGGAGTATATTTATTCCACTGTTATTTGGTTCCCTACCACTTATAATTAATATGTACATTATATTTTTATCAAGGCCGTAGTCATATAGTTTTCAATCATTTAATTTATTTATGCCTTGATGGGTTTTTTTAGCACCGTCTTTTACTTCTGACAAGACGTGTATTAATTACAACTTGTGAATGTGGGGAATGCCAGGCCTCCACCGTGGTTCGGATCTCACGTTAAACTGTAGGTCCTCCATTTCATCTCACAATCATCCTACCATTACACATTAGCGTAAGTGCGTATAACCCGAAAGGGTAGTAAGACGCGGTGCTAATAATAATAATAATAATAATAATAATAATAATAATAATAATAACTACGTACTTTCTTGTCTACGTCCCGTGAACCATAGGACGTTGTTACTTTTCTTAGTTCTCTGTTTCGCCGTATATGTATTTATTTTTTATGACTGACGAGAATGTCTTTGTTTTATTCCGTTCAGAAGCAAAGTGTTGAGGACGAGATGACTTGTGTGTGGTTGTGATAGCTATTTGTTGTCCCCGTCTCGGAAGCTGCGGTTTCTCTCCCCCCCTCCCCTTTGTTGTAAATCTCTGTGTGCCTCGTTACAACCGCTGCAACACGACGGTAGTATGGAAAGGAAGATAAACCACCAGACAGAGAAGAGGGGAGGTTATCCGACATTTGAGAGGACGCACTTCTAATGAACAACATTTAGAATAGCCCACTTCTATGGCCGCATGGTCTGACGTGATACTCTCGTGTTGGACTAGACTGCCGATGACGAGGAAATCAAGGTTCAAATCTCGGTCGGGTGTGCTCAGGGTGGTTTATCCAAAAATTTGTTTCAACTCTCATTCCACGCAAATTCGGGTACACTTATTATAAATATAGCCTTCCTAATTCCTAAAACCATTAGCGTAATTATTACATACGCGTATAACCCGAATGTTTAATAAGACGCAATGTTAAAAAAAAAGTTAAAGTTAAATAAACGTAATACAGTTCATAAAAAGTTGTTTTTCCCTCCGTGTATGCTTTATTACATTTCTTTCTTTTTGTTTTAAATGATGAACTATTTTTATTTATTAATACAGTTAGGATATTTTTACTAACAGGACTCGGATTTCGATTATATGTCATCTTTTTTTTGAGGGAAGGGGGGGAGGGAATAAATCACAGACAATACACGTTTGTACAGTACATACTTTATGTTCATGATCCATTGGTTGTGGGAACGATTTTTTACATTTCATTTTCAGGTAATTTTTTTGTCATTTTGATATTTAAGTAGTATTTTCTTGGTTTTCGTATCTTTTCTTTTAGGCATATATGAGTAATTTTTAGCCATTTAAACAAAATAAAGTTTATGTATTTATGTTGAATAAGTATAGGCCTATTTTTAAATAATACTAATATTTTATAAATGCATAAATACTCAAACATAGACTTCTTTCAACACAGTTGTCGGAATGAAGAGATAATGTAAAACTATATATCATCTTTGCTTGTTTGATTGTAAAATACACATTCCTAGTGAGACACCACAACTAAGCTGTGGAGAGTTGTTGAGAGGGGCTAGAGTTTGTTACAAAGAAGATATATATAAATCAATATATTTAGCAGAATGCAAGAGTTTATTTGTTGAAGGCTTTCGATTTCATAAATATTTTTAGTTTCCATTCGGTAAAGTGCGTGTTTGATTTAATCGTGTGCATTCATTTCGAATTTTTGTTTAAATGTTTAGGTGATTTCCATAATCAAAGTCCCTGCCCCTGGTTATTAGTCTTAAGGATCAGGGTGATAAGGGTTGTTTAAAATAAGTGCACAAGTATTAGCGTGATTGTAATTGCTTGTGGCCGTTTTTGCGCGTAGCACCAACCCCCTTCAACGCTAATACTGATGCCCTTCTAAACTATTTCCTTATTTATAACGCTCAGATTAAAGTGCTACTAGCCCTTGTGTTAAACGTATTAATAGAAACAATAAAACAAAAATTACTTCAAGAAACCTCTAAATAAAATTTTTATTTTCGCCAAATTTTAGTACCCGTTAGAGTTATACGCATCCATTAGTTACACTAATATAATATGGATGTGGACGGTAGAATTTTAGAAGAAACATACTATGTGTGATGTGAATGTAGGGTGGGAAACAATTTAAGAAAATCTTCCTCAGTACATGCAACCGAGATCCAAACCCCAATACAACAATTGCCGGAATCCCAGTCTAACACGAGGAGACGCGTTACACCATGTGACCATCGATGTGGGGTTTTAAATAATTTTCTGTTTACGTTTTAAAATGTTGTTTGAAAAATCTATATTGATAAGTGTGGGGAATGCCAGGCCTCCACCGTGGCTCGGATTCCACGTTAAACTGTAGTTCCTCCATTTCATCTCACAATCACCCTACCATTACACATTAGCGTAAGTGCGTACAACCCGAACGGTTGTTAAGACGCGGTGCTAATAATAATAATAATAATAATAATAATAATAATAATAATATATTGATAAGAATGTTTCCACCATCCTTTATTTAAAAATAATTTATACAATCAAGTTAATCATTATTATTATTATTATTGATTTACTAGACACATCACCAAAAATACCTTTGTGGTAAATTCTTGTATTATCTCTGGCTGGTTCCATAGTTAATAAATGTAGATGGATATTGACTCTGATAGAGATATAACCGTCTACTGGGGTAAAAAATTCAATTAAATCAAACTGAAATTAAAAATTAAATACATACATGGGAATCAAGCGCGAGAACTTTAACTGAAGGCACAATTTCTACCTCTGAGCTATACCGTATTACGGGTTCATTCTTCGCTCACATTAGTTTAGAGCTCGCCTGATTGGCTATGCACCCCGTTCAACATCCTTGCTAGACTTGAATCCTGATGCGCCTGGAAATTAAAAGTGAGAATACTGCGCCCACTCAAGAATATTATGTTTACATTTTTGGACTTGCGCAGTACAGTCTACTTTAAAGTTGTACACAAAAGTTTTTTTTATCCATAGCTTATCTATAAGGCCGAGACTATAAAGCTCATTCGAGTGTCAACCATACTTAGATTAAATGCAGGGATCCGACGCCTTGTCTCAATTGGTAGCATGTCTGTCTGCCCACTAAGATAAGCATCCTGGTTTAAATTACCGGCATGGCCGAAAATGTATCATTGGTGAAAATCGTGCTTCCCCTTTCACAATTATGAATTAACTGCTGGAGGGCTGGATGTTTTGTCTCTTATAAATACCTAGAAAATAGAAGAAGAAGAAATATGCAAGGAGCAAACTCTTATCATTCGAATGAGCTTCATAGAATAATCCCTAAACGTAAATAAAGAGGTAATTGAATATTCACTTAGAAGGAAGGGAAAATAAAATCTCTATTTGGAGGAAAAGAATAAAGCCTCAGAGTATCCATCCGGGCAAAGCCTGATCCTTCAAGATTATAATCGGGCACACTCGATTGTAAGCTACCTTTTATATTGCGTATAGTAGTAACGCATTAGTAGTAATCAAATATTCACTATATAATATCGTGAATGATACAAATAGTGCAAATAATTCCCTTAAGCAGTTACACAAATATATCAAAGAGATTTTATCTTAAAGAATTATATTTTTCAGGAAGGGTTTGAAATTAATCGATACAGCTTAGAATAAGTAATAGTTTACTTGAGGTATTTAACGTGCACTTTCTGAATCTGACTGATTATATCAACACACGAGAATGTCTATGAGCGAGAGCGAAAGAGCCTGCAGTTTTCCAGGTAAAGGTATTTTCATATAACTTCCAAGGTTCTTCTACAGGCCATGATCGACATGGGACCGACCAACAGCTTTACTTCCACTCCGAAGGAAGTTGTGCTACGGATTTTTACGGCTCAAGAACAATCCGTTGACCCCAGCTGGGTTTGAACCCCCGAACATCGGGTCTTGAGTCGATCCCTTTACCCCAAGACCATTGAAGTCTACAAGAATCGATCAATATTTTAAAAGTGGCCTAACAACTTGAAAATCCCAACCATATTTGAATAAGTTAAACGGTCCCGGCACAGATTTATCTGATCACCAAACCCTTCCTTCACCTCTGACAAGACATCTTGTGAATGTGAGGAATGCTAGGCCTCCACCGTGGTTCGGATCCCACGTTTAACTGTAGGTCCTCCATTTCATCTCACAATCACCCTACCATTACACATTAGCGTAAGTGCATATAACCCGAACGGGTAGTAAGACGCGGTGCTAATAATAATAATAATAAGTTAAACTTCAAAATCAAATAAAAAGTATAACAATATGCACGCTCTTTCTCTCTCTCTCATATATGTATGTGGACACCACGTTTTACTACCTGTTAAAATTGTAGTCATATGTACTAATTACACTGATATGGACATTTGGAAGGTTGAATTTAGATTAAGTGTACCTGCATTTGTGTTGAGAAAGAGTGGAAAGTAATTTAAGGAAAAAACCTTATTACACCCGACCGAGATTCTAACCCCGATCTTCCTGTAATCGGCAATCTAGCCTTTTGTAAGAGTGACGCCTCAGAACATGCGGCAACTGAAGCAAGTTTGGTAGGAACGGCCGCATCTAAAGGTTACAGACGTTACTAAAGCTACTTCCATATGTTATTTATCAAGTATAGTTATATCCAGCCGTCATTTTTGATAGATAGTATCAATACCTAGAAAATAACACTATTAAAATTGTAAGATTATATCAATGTTGACCGAAAAAAATATGTATTTTTAAAAAGGTCATTCGTTTCAGAATTCTACTCTACTTTCAAAAACAAACAATAGAAAATTCATTTAATCTCAGGGCTTTAAACAACTTCAAATAGAGCTTATTTAATCCCCGTCAGGTGGAGTGCATGGATCCCAGGGGTAAAGGAACACGAAGTAGTACAGTAGTGCCTGAACAGAGCCGGTTGTAGGATCTGAGGGCACAGAGCGAAGGACTGGGGAGTGGAGGGTAAGGGTCTGCGAATGTTGGACGAAAAGAGAGATAAAGTTTGCGGTGGGGGGAGGGGGGTGAGAGGGGTTGAGGAGGTGCGGAAAGAGAGAGCTTTGTGAAGCTCGGAGGTCTAATTAACGATGTCGATCAGACAGCGCGACAATTACCTGATAACACGCGAACTTGTCTCTAGAACGGGAACACGAGAAAAGAGAGAGGGGAGGAGGGGGGCTTTGTGACGACATGGCTGAGCCGTAGCTCCACCCTATCCCGAAACTACTCTTGCGTCCGCGCCGATAAACACCCCGAAGGATATAATCTATTAGCGAGCTTATCATCTGCGTCGTTGAAGACGAGGTACCGCGCTGGCTGGCTTTAGCTCTTGACTATATAGACTACACCCTCCCAGCTCACTAACTACAACATTTCCCGAACATTCGCCGGATAACTGAAGATACGGTATCTCTCTACCGTGTCTGGTTTCGCTTCGACGGATCACCAGAAAGTAGTTATAGGACGATCCTTCTTCCTCCTGAAGTTTATAATTACTCTTGAGCTTTGAGAAATGCCTGGAGACTAGGGATACGTGCGAGTAAATCGTGTTTTTGATGTTTAAGTATTTGTAAGTTGTCGAAAGGCTTTTAATAATTCCCGATATTTCCTCATTTTATAATCAAACGTTGGAATCACACCATATAATTCTTGGAAGCTTATTGTTTATTTCAAATAAATTATAAAACGTATTCTATTCAAATGCTTAGATTTAATTTAAAATTAGCCTGAGAAACTTTAATTGGATTATTTTGGCAACCATTTCTTAAAAAAAAATTAATATAGCTCAATATAAGATTGCCACTTATAGTATTTTATTTTTGTCTATAATATAACTGTGAAAAATTCTTTAAAGGCTAAAATCAGTAGATAAAAGAGTTAAGCAGACAATTTATACTTATGTGTAAAATTCACAAACCCTAGGTATTTCGGCTGGTTATTAACACCAAGGGAGTAAGAAAAAAGTAGTTGAAAAACAAAACTACTCATTAAAACTAACACAGCATTAGAAAGTCAATTAATACCTAAAAGGGCATTAGTATCATCGTCAATTTCATGAAACAAATCCTAATATCAAGAAAAACTTTTTTCGAACCGAACATAAATAAATTATAATATTTTTCTCGGCCTTAGTTATTGATTATAAAATAAACGAGCTTTTACCCGTTTCGGCCTCGCCCGCAATAATTGATAAAAATCTTTTAATTTTTAACTTAAATTTATAAAAATAATTAATAATTGATAACTTAAATAATATATATTTTTGTTACTACGAAATATTATATATGATTTTATATAATATATCTTATATACGGAAAGTTTAAACATTAGTATTATAAAATTAATATAAAATCAAAGGTTGGGAATAGTCCTATTTGTTATTCCAGTACATACTCTAACAACGTACAAAGTTTCATTCGAATCCGTTCAGCAATTTTGGCGTGATTGAGTAACAAACATCCAAACACACAAACGTTTGTATTTATAATATTTGTAAGAAGTAAGATTCAAGAAGTTAGTTTCTAATTACTTTAAACTGTAGTAGCAGAATTATTATAATAATACAAGCCAAAAAAACTCCGAAGGTGTTCTTCGCTGTTCACTTTGAAATATTATGTCCTCTAACTTCAATAAGTAGTATTGGGTTAAAAAAAACAGTACCTATGGGCGCATCACCACCTGTTAATTAGGACCAAATAGCATCACCCAAAAAACAATACTGCCTTGCAAAAACAGTACCCTACTCACTTATATATCTCCCAAAGATTTTTTACATTCTGGCATCGACATGGAATCAACGGCTCTTCTTCCCATCCGAAGAAAGTTGTGCAATTAATTCTCATTACTTTGTAAAAAAAAGTTTACTTGAGTTGGATTTGAAGCAGCAAACATTTGAGTCCTGAGAAGAGCACTTAACCCGGAACCACAGAGATACTCAGGCATCCACAATACTTGCTAAATTGTTTGATATCCGTTTTGTGCCCCTAAAATACACCAAAATAAAGGGAGGGGAAGAATTGTGAAAATTGTTATTTTTTTACCGCATCTTACTATCCGTTTAGGCTATACGCATATGTACTATTTACGCTAATGTTCTTGGGATGAAAAAAGTTGAATTTAAAAAAGTGTATTCAAATTTGCGTGGGAAATAAGTTAGAAAAACAATTTTGGAAAAACAAAGCTTAGTACACACGACCGGGATATGAACACCGATTTCCTTGTCATTGACAGTATATTCTATTGTGAGAGTGACACCTTAGACCATGTGGCCACCTAAATAGGTGGTAATCCTTACTAACCGTTAATGACACATAGGTACAAAAATAAAGATAATATTACTATTTCAAAACCAAATATAAAATAAGAAAATATGTCTTTAAAACATACTTGCTATATACAAATTAATATTTAGAAATACCTTCTTAAAAATAAATAATTTAATATAAATTAAGTTGTTGTGGGCTGTATTATTTTAGCATTCATTTTTAAAGTCAGAATAATGTATGTATCAAACAAATTAATCCGGAATCAGGATACGTATCAAAGATAAAACAATAATTAAATTAATTGTGTGGCATAATGAAGGAATAAAAAAGCAATTTGATTCCATATCTGACTACTTGGAGCATCTGTTCATACGGCACATGTTATCCATTAAGTGACGATCAACTCCTACAAATTGCACCTACCCCACGTGTGGGTTACGGACAATTTGGAGCACAATATGTGCTAACACCCCTTAGATCAGGCGTGGTGCCATCCCTATCACCAGAAGCCTCATCTCGTGCTGGCTCGTTGTGAAATTATCCCGCTCGACAGAGCGTGGCCTGCACACATACCCATGAATCATTCATCACCCACCTCCCCTCCCCTCCCCTTCTTACCCTCCCTCCACACCACACACTTAACTTGACTACAATTACACTGTTACAATCCTATCTATAAAACTCTAGATCATAGGAATCTAATCAAAGTCATTAACGACGTTGCCTACTTGGCGATTTCAAAACTATTTCGCGAAGTGGGTCGTATCTTATCTTGACGCATCCAAGCAGTATAAGCACTTCACAAAGTTTAACGTGGGATCCGAACCACGGTGGAGGCCTGGTATTCCACACATTCACAAGTTTTGATTAATATACGTTTTGTCAAAGGTGAAGGAAGGGTCTGGCAATCAGATAGATCTGTGCCAGGAGATCATGTCTATGTGTTGATAGCCTTTTCCCTCTTCCTCTGACGAGTTTACACAGCCATTATAATATTTTCTCCTTGAAAACATTGACATGCTTTATAATGTTACTTTTTTTATTGTTTCCTATTCTAGATAGACATATTCTACCACGGACATTTTTAATTTAAATCCTGGCAAATAGCCTAAGTTGTAGAGGATTAAAAAAAATACCTTTACAAAAAAAACTACTTCAAGATAAAATAGTAATTTTGTGACAATATAGGACTATTTTTAGAATTATTTAAGAATTTATGGGTTTTTTTTCAACGTCACATCTTTAAAACCTGCTAAGTAAAACGTAAATGCATTAACATGGGAACTCCTATCTTAACCTGCATGACGTCATAGATAGGAACCGTCCTTAAGGCTTTGGACTTATCATTTGACCGCACGGTTGGTTTCCCTACCTTTAATTCAGCGAGCCTGTACTTGATCATGGGCAGACAAACCGATGGTATCGTCTTTATATTGTGGCTTTACATTCCCTCTTCAGAACACACAGCTGGGATTTGAACCCCAACTTCCTAATAACTAGCAAACTAGACAAGACGAGACTGAAGCCTTGCTACATCTGTCTGCTGATGCAGATCGGTCGGGTATAGTAAGGTGTTTTTACTACATGGATTTCCATGCTCTTTCCATGAAAATTGGGACACATTTCCTTAGAAATCTACCTTACTCATAACTTACTATTAAGGTATTAAGATTCAGAGCACGGAAAAAACTTGTTTTGTTGTTTAAAACCAAACTACTAGATCCGCTCTCATGCATGCTCGCATACATCAATCCAGGTGTCCCCTTTTGCATATGATTCAAGTTTTTATAGCTATAATACAAGTATGACAACCTCTTGTTAGTTTTGGATACAATTCATTAATTTTTTTATACATTCTAGAACAGTGTCCCGTAGGATTTTTAAGTTCACGGTACTCCTAGGCCTAAATTTCCTGTGACATAATGTTTTGTCTTGGGTACACATCACAGCAGGAAAAAAAATGGATTACCCACCCCCCCAGTTCAACGGTTGCACGGTAAATAAGAATTAGGAAAGTATGGTTTGTTTGTTTTCTGAAGAAACTTCAAATGTTCCAATGTATTTTTAACACCCTGTTCTATTACCAGTTCGGGTAATACGCTGTTTCAATAAATATTAAAGTTTGAATTTCTTTTTCTCTCCCCGGTTCCTTAACATTTGGAAACATTTCGTTCAAACCATTATTTAATTTTGAGCAAACCATAACTGACTTCACCTGAAAGCTTTTGAATATTATCAAATGGATTAAAAATACTAGTAAGTGTGACCAAGTGAGAAATTCGGATGAGACATGGCTACCGCTCGTACCAACTTCATGTGACAGCACGGCACACCTAGTTAGCCGCTGAGGCACACCAGTGTGCCGCGGCCTACCGTTTGCGAACACAGCTCTAGGTTATAGTGAGATTACTAGCTCCTTGCAGGCGAGTTTACACTCTGCTAGTAAACTCGTCGCTCGCTCTATCCCAGCGAGTAAAGTTGAAGACCGCGCGACTTTCTTTACAAGCTACTCGCTAACTAGTTAACCCTCTGGCTAGTAAAATCGCCTTGTGTAGTAAGTGAAGCTAGCAAACTAGTTCTTCTGTTCCGCTAATTTTTTTTTGCTCTTTTCTATCGTATATCATCTTTCGGAATCTTAATTTTTGCTTTAAGCTGTTTTTCATTCATCCTCTTAATCAATCCTACTGTTTCAAGCTCTTCACACATTTAAAAAAACCATATCTTTAAGATTTACATTGATATATTGACGATGTTTGATGTTCCACAGAACCAGATATTGTTCATCAATTCGTAAAAAGTCAACAATGGTGTTAATGTTCCACTTCACAGCAGACATTGCGATTAACAAAGCTATTAACGAAAAATGAAAATAACTCTACTGAGTGAGTGGGCGAGTTTGGTGGCTAGTGTAATTGACCCTTATATAGTTTACCATCGTCTACATAAACATTTCTCATACCTGTTATAAATCTCAAGTCAAACATCCTGTGGACATATTAATATCCAACGCTGATCAAATACTGTGTAGACGAACCTCTTATTAATGCACTAAATAAAATCAAACGTATTTTTCTTTTTCCCTATCTGTTGACATAATTATCATAATATATTTTCCAGAACATGTTCAACACTTTGAGTAGCAATATCAGTCCATTACCTTACCGTACATCTGCCTACGCTAAGCGTCCCGGGTTCGATTTGCGTCATGGCCTAAAAATGTACCATGATAGAAATGTGGATTTCCCCTTTCACCGTGATGAATTAATGGCTGGAGTCTGAGTGTTTTGTTTGTTCTAGATTTAATTTAGTGTATAAGTCGTGTACTGATAAAAAAAGTATTTTCATTGAGTTCACGTTAATACCTCAAATAAAAAACGTATTCACCTAAGTCAAGGCATAAAACTGTGACGAAGAAACATTTTTTAATATTGTAAGATTATTTTATAATGAATTAAAATATTATTGGAAAAAAAACTAGAATAGTTAGAAAAAAATATCATTATTTTTTAGATTTTTTGATAGTTTTATAAGAATTGTATTGGTTTATTTGTGTATGGTTTTTTAAATCAGTATTGGTGGGATTGTTTTTTAACGTTTTGATAGGTAATAGATTTTGTGTCGATGGCTCTTAAAAATATATAAATAATAAAATAGGACATAATCTTTTTGAATGTCATTAAAACTCCTCCAACCTACTCTAGTAGAATAGTTTTTTAGCAGCGTATACGGATCCCTTCACCCAAGTTTGCCGAACAGTGGAGACATATGTTCTGTGACTAAACCTATAATAAACGGTTTCACTCCTCGCACGCTTAAAAAAAACTCATCGCATCGCACCAATCATCAATTATTTAACATAACGCTCTAAAAAAAATCGCTCAATATGTTCTTTCAGTCCCCTAAGGGTCAATTTACATAACAACAAAAGGCAAGAATGAAATATATATAAAAAAAGAAAGAGAGAAGAAAAAAGTTAACATTGAAACGACTGTTTAATTAGATAATTCATCCCGTTTTAACCACTCACGCGGAGGGTGGATTCAACCCATCTCCCCAGGTGGCACCACTTAACAGGGGTGGGGGTCACTTCTCGCCCTCTCCCCTTGCGCTACTGGATTAGCCAGGGGTGTACCAAGACTATTATCATTATTAGCACCGCGTCTTACTACCCGTTCGGGTTACACGCACCTACGCTAATGTGTAATGGTAGGATAACTGTGAGCTGAAATGGAGGACATACAAATTAACGTGGAATCCGAACCACGGTGTAGGCTTGGAATTCCACACATTCACAGGTTGTGATTAATAAACGTCTTGTCAGAGGTGAAGGAGGGGTTTTGGTAATCAGATAAATGTGTGCCGGGACCGAGGATTGAACCCCGGACCCCTAGCACAGAGGTCCGACAACTTACCCCTAGACCGCCAGGTTACCCTTTTCTAAATTGCTGTGTTTGAAAGTGTAAGGTGGGAGAGTAGATGGGTAGGGATGGGTATCTATCTAATAGATCCAATGAATATCGCAGCTTGGATCCTAAACGTATTCAAATTTGCACCGGTGGTTGCACGGCGTAAGACGGCAGGCTCACAATATACTGTAGGCCTCAATTATGTTTATGTAAAAGTGAAATTAATATTATTTTTTTAGCACCGCATCTTACTATTTGTACAGGTTATACGCGTAATGTACTAATTATTATGCTATTGAGTTAGCGATGAGGAAGATTGAATTAAGAATAAGTGTACCCTCGTATACATTGAAGGAAAGTTGGAAACCAGCATACTCGGCCGGGATTCGAACTCCGATCTCCCCATCTTGAGCAGGCTAGTTCAACATGAGATTGACGCCTTAGACCACGCGGTCACTGAGCCAGGTAATTAAGAATCTCTGCCGGATATGTTAGGGATAGTTTACAGTCCCTATATCTGCGCTAATGTAATGTATAACCTCTATATTAACCTCCCAATCCCACTCCTTGGAATAGCCGTTTATACCCTTTGTTTTCAACGTACAATTAATAAAAAATACTAATACAAATGTCACTAGAGCGGGCATCAAGCAAACTATACCGTATGTGAAACAAACATGAGTAAGTGAGCAAACATAGCTTGCAATTGAAGAGGAAGGTAGTGCTGCATTTAACGATTTAAACTCTAAGATGAATATCTCAATTATACAGATTTTGTAACAATTTTAATTTGTATAGCGTTAAGCATTATTTTCAAACTATCCGCAACTTACATTAATTTATGTACACGATATAATATGAAGAGAGCGGATTCTAATTAAACGCATCAGCATTCGCTTGGAGAGAGGATATGAAGTCCATAGTGGAAATCAAGATGGTAAAATAAAAGCATACCTCTAGTGCAACCGACCGGGATCCGAACCTGTCGGGTCCAGTGGCTTGTCGTGGATTGTTTCCAAGGTAAGCAAAGTTGGGTTGAAACTGTATCTGTGAATAATTCTCATCAACCAGTTAGAAACTCTTTGTCCAGGTATCAATAACAATATGATACCATGAGAGGTGTGTGGAGCAGTGTCTATGTATGATTGGTAAAATGGGGACCATGTGGGTGAAAATATCTCACAAGTGCAATTTTAAGAAGCTTTCTTATCCTGGCAACACTCTACGATACGACAAGGCATTGGTTGAACTCCATCGAACGTTGGAGAGTGTCGACTTGAATGTTACGATATATGTTAAGTAGAAACCTGTTTCCTTGAGTCTTCCATCTTCCAACAGATCCTCATGGGTCACGTGGTCTGACGCGTCACTCTCGTGCTAGATCGTATCTCTGGTGATGGAGATATAAGGGTTTAAATCTCGCTCAGGTACACTGAAAGTGGGTTTTTTTCCCCTAAATGGTTTTGCCACTGTTTCTCTACGCGAATGCGGGTGTATTTCCTCTAATATTATACCTTCCTCATCCGTATTTTACTAGCGTAATTAGTGAATGCATATATCCCGAAAGTGTACTAGGACAATGTTAAAAATAAACACGATTTTGTTATCCCTCGACAAACCACCCCCTGGTGGCAATCTACTCCCACCCCTGCGCAACCCCCACAGACTTCTAGTCTTGAGTCCCGCCTTCCCACGGATCTCCCCTTCATGAGGGCGTACTCTGTAAATTGAACACTTATATTACCAACATCATATAATACCAATAATAGGGATACTAAATTGATAGAAACTAAATTTGAGGGAACAAATTATTGGCTTGTGGTTGGTGGAAAACTTGGTGGAAAGAGAGGGTAATATTTCCTTGCCGGTTCCATTGTTGTTAAAGATGATATTCCCCGATTAGTAAGGGCTCTGTCTAAAATGAAGCCATCACAGATTTGAAGCTAAGTGAAATATAAAGAAATATATATATAGTTTTATAGATTTATGTCTATCATTACAAAACAAGCGTGAACACACTTTTAGAAATTCAGTTGGCTCTGCCCGCTAAGCCATCTCTAATTCACGACATTAGCTTGTGTTTTTGTGTGTGAATGAGAGAGAGGCAGGCCCGGATTAACTCTTTTGGGGGGGCTTTGGGCCAAGTAGAGCGTGGGGCCCTTAAAAGTTGAATGATTATGAATCTTACATAATATAGTACAGCATATATGGATAATTTTATTTAAAGACACTTTTTTTTAATGTTAAGCAATCATGATGGGTGTTTTTACTAAAATATTATTATTACTAAGGTGCGTCAGAAGGGGGTACGAGTAATTTTAGTTTTTTTAGTATTGCAATTTTTTGGCCAAAATAAATCAAATATTTATCCAGTAGCAACATAGATTTTAGTTTTCTGCACATGCTAATATCAACAGATCTTGAATATTTGGCGTCAGTAACTATTAAAATATACGGTCTATTATATACTGAGTGGATTATATATTTTATCATTAAAACATATTTATTTGCGTTTTTCTCACGTCGCGTCTCAACTAATTAATTCTTGAACACTAATAATTCGATCATTTACCTCAGAAATGATTGTCAATATAAAGTCAATGGGTTTTTTTCGGTCAAAATTTAACGGTACCGTCTGCAGATTTGTAGTATTTCCGGTTTGCCACAAGTAAAGGTTGCGTTAATATTTAAGCACAGAATGTCAGACTCCACGTAATACCAGGCTAGCAGCTACCAGCATCCTTCAATTAGGGAATTTATAGATTCGTTTGGGATATATTTTACAAAAGAACATTAAAAAAAATTGAAATTTTGACGTATAATACTATCAGAGACTAAATATGACAAGTCAAAGATATTTATTTGCCAGGCGGGTGGGCGCCTGTGCGTGGCACATGCCTTAATCCGGGCCTGTAGGGAGGAAGAATGTGTGTAGCTTCTTTTTTTTGCAATACCGTACAGTTAAGGACAAATTTGGAAATCATCATGAGTTAAAAGACATACTTTGACAGTTTTGATAGTATAACAATTATTTTCAGACAATAATAAATTAAAGTGTGGTTTACTGATTTTGTTATAAGCTTATTTGAAGAATTTAATTTTTCCCAACATGGAATTTAAGTGTAGAAGAGAATCAATTCGGAAACCGAATATGAGGTATTTTGAATACTTTTTCTTTTAGCCCCTCGTCTTACTAACCTTTCGGGTTATACGTTTATGTACTAATTACGCTAATGGGTTTAGGGATTGAGAAGGTTATATTTATAGGAAGTGTACCTGCATTTGTATGTATGAAGAGAGTTAAACCATTTTGAAAAAAAAAAACTACCCTCAGCGCACCCAGCCGAGCTTCGATCCTGATCACCCCGTCCTTGGTAGTCTAGTCTGTTGAGATCATGCAGTACCCGAAGTGGGTATTTTGAATATTAATTTGGCTAGTAAGCATATTGATTTTCCTTTTGAATATTTTGGTAAAATTACAAGTAGCAGAGTAGTTTCTAGCAGTAGTTAAACTAGACCAATCATCATCGAGCAGATCATTGTAAAGCTTGAAATGGTGATTACGGGCGTAGTCGATATACGTAAGTGTTTAACAACAATGGTTATATCCAGTGTGATTGTAAGACCGATGAGACAATGATATAAATGTTTATTAGCGATTGAGATATTTGTGCTACCATATGGTTGTGGAAATAAACAAATTAAATTTAATACAGCGTTATCGTTGCTCAATTCCTTGACCTGAAAAGAGAAATCATTCACAAGTCTAATCAGGGAATATTACAATTGTATAATGACTGGTTACTGATTAGCTGAAGAAGCCAAATAAATCCTAATATGACTTCTTTACTTGAGGAATAGTTGGATTTTTTCATTATTAGCAGGCCTATCTGTGAGAGAGGGTCTTGAAGAAGATTTAGTGAAATATATAATATCCCCAAATGAAGCGTTCATCTTTTTTTACAGCTAGGGGGACACTTAAGTTTAACTACCCACTTCAATGGCTGAAAGGTTTAAGGTGTAACTCTCGTGTTAGACTGGCCTGCTCATGATGGTGAGATTGGGGCTAGAATCTCAGCGGAATCTACTGGCGGTAGTTTTACCTAAAAGGTTTCCCACTCTTCTTGTGCGCAAATTCGGATATATTACTTATAATACACATTCTTCCTTCTTCATTTTTACCCCATTAGAGTAATTATCGTATATGTCCATAACCTGAAAAGATAGTAAGACGGGAAGATAAAAAAAAGTTTAAGTCTCAAATGTTCATGAAGAATTAAAAACCTGCCCACCCGCCTCGGTGACGTAGTTAGCAAACGCTATTGTTTCTTGTTGAGCTAGACTGCCGAGGACGGGGAGATTAAAGTTCGAATCTCACTCGGGTGAACTGGGGGTGGTTTTTCCTAAATGGTTTTCCACTCTTCCGCCACACAGATGCGGTTTCATTTCCTGTATATTCGACATTCCCAATTCCTTGCCCATCAGTGTAATTAGTAACTAAGCATATAATCCGATCGGGTAGTAAGACGCGGTGCTAAATATTATTAATAATCTGCTACATTAATTTTAAGACAGTTCAAATGAAACCTCGAGCTGTAGGACCCGAAACACATCGTAAACCTATGACGCCCAAAAAATTCATAAGCGCACTTGACACAAAATGTCCTCACTGACCGTCAAATTTGAAAGAAATCAACTTACCTGGCCAAAGGGCAGGCCAACTCACACAGAATGGGGTCACTTACGTATAACTCTGTAAAAACACGTCCGCTCATTACAAGGGGTGACCGAATAAGTTTAATAACTATTATTACTTAGTCGTATGACAATATAGGAAACCCCCGCTTTGTAAACTCTTAATACACGATATGTCCAATAAGGTACTTTCTAATTTGAGTGAATCATAATAATCAGACTAGAAACTTCACAAGTTAACTCTTCCAAAGAGCCGTTTCATTACACATCAAACCCCGTAATTTCCCTGACTTGCGCCGTGACCCCTATACAATCCCAACTCACGATAACAACTCGTCAGAAATAATATTCCCTGATTATATTTTCGATGACTAGTCCGAGTGCGTGCAGTGGCGGCATTAATTGAGAGACAATTGAGCATCACGACGCGCGCGTTAGGGTATAAAAGGGGTTTGGGGAGGAATAAAGAGAAATATTCGGGGGATGGGGTGAACTCGAGAACTAGGGTGAGTGATGCTACTGCTAATAAAAAGTCGCCTATTAAGGGTGGAGTGGCGGGAGGTCTAACAAGCAAAGGCAGTCACTTGGGCCAAATGGGCATAACTCGATAAATAAAGGTAGGCCTACATCGATAATTCTTATTGGACAGTATGTAATAGGATGGAATGTGATGCCTTGATACTATTGTCGCTATACACTTCGGAAAATGTTTAATATTAAGAATTATTCTTGAAGAAAATCAATTATTTCAACAATCATTAGCAGTACCCTTGCACACACAGTTCTACAAGCACATTTATAAAAATACTAAACAATTTAAACATCTAAAATTAACACCAAATTTAATAGCGCTTTACTACTTTAATTAAAATTGTGATGTTTTGTACACAACATTTAGGACGAATATTTGGATAAAGTGAAAAAGATCGCAAGTTCAAAACTATAATTGTTTTTCTACCATCACGCAAAATATAAACAATGATAATCACAGAGAAATAAATTTAAATAATGAAATTAATGTTTGCTTTACTGGAGTTATAATTTTCTTATAACATTTTGTTTTATTTTAACCCTAAATTTCTGGCTATGTTTTTTTTATCAAAGCGTTTTATTACCTATTCAGGTTATACGCATACTGGCTATTAATTAATTACATTGATTACCTAATCTATGAAAGCAATATGTAGAAGAGAACAATTTAGGAAAAGAGCAAGATTTTTTTTTTTTTTAATAATCGTGAAGCGGACAAAACTTCCTAATACACCTGTTAGGGTTTAAATTTCGATCCTTTCGATCTTAAGTGGTAATAACTGTCGATCTTAAGTCTAAGGAACTCGCACCGATGGATACGTGAACTATATGCCAAGCTTGTTTGCCGATGGAGGAAAAAGTACACCCTAGATCAGGGGTCTTCAACCCGTGGCTCATGAGTCATTTGCCGGCTCATGAGTCATTTGCCGGCTCATGAAAAATATAAACTTATTTCAAGAGAAAAAATTACAAATACAGGATTTTACTTTATATAATTATTTCGTTATTAAATAAAAACGTTTTTATTTTTTTAAACTATTTTTGCTTTATTCGTGAAGACAATTATGTTTTTATACCAAATTAATCTACCTTGATCCGACGAATGACTACTATAGTATAAAAGGGAGTGGGTATTATTTCGGGTCCGTTCGAATATAGTCGGGAGTGTTCGGAAATATCCGGGAGTGCTCGGAAATAGTCGGGAGTGTTCGGACTTAGTTGGGAGTGTTCGGACATAGTCGGGAGTGTTCGGACATAGTCGGGAGTGTTCGGATATAGTCGGGGATGTCCGTGTTCGCTCATCCCCGCTGAGAAACTCGGGATGCCAATAGAAAAGTAATATATTCAGTGTTCAATCCGATTAATCTCAGTACAGTATTGCGAGCCAACAAGAGACAAATTTTGGACCTGAGACCTTAAAAGTTTGAAGACCTCTGCCATGGATAAATCTCGGACGGTGCTAAAAAGATATTTATTATTTGAACACAGGTTTGCCCTGCTATCCAATGATTAATTTGAGCTGCCCTAACTCTATTTGGTCGTGTTCTTACATGATCTACGTGTTTATAAAGAGCACTTTAAATCAGGGAGTCAAACCAAAATATTTATCGGTTCTGATTCGTGTTCCGTTCCTTCCAGTTTCCAGGTTCCGGTTCTGGTCCTAATTGGAGAAAAATAAAAGTTCGTGTTCTTTTTGGTTCTTAATTAGGTTCTGGTTATGTTTACGTTTTTATTTATTAACTATACTACCAATATAAAATTCGTAAATAGAATAATAATTTAAAAAATAATTTACAACAAATTAAAAATTATCTATATAAAAATATATTAATTAATGCATCCTACTTAGACATAAAATCCTGAGAAAAGGTAAAATAGCGTATTTAAAAATAATAGGAAGTAAAAGAAAGAAGGGCATAGAATGCAATTATAAAAAATAGTTTAAGAACCTATAAATAAACCTAATATAATATATCGGTCCCAATTTTGGATCTTGGACAATTTGTTTTTATGTTTCTTGCTCCGATTCTGGCTCCGTAAAAATACTGTTGGTTTCGGCTATAGGTTATGGTTCAATTCCAGTTTGACTCCCTTCTTTAAATATACCAGTCAGTCCGAAGCTGCGGAATGCCGCCATATCTTTAGAGGGGAGATATGACTGTATAGCACGGAGACGCCCTTAGGGGGTTTGTTAATAGGGCTAGATTATCTACACTCCTGATTCCCGTTACTTAACGTGTGAGTAATCTGAGAGAACAAAGACAATACGAGACAAAAGGAGGAGGGGGCGGGGAGAGGGGAATCGCTAGATTGCTTGTCTCTACTCTCCATCTCTCTATCTCTCTCTGTCTTTTTTTATTCCACTTTCCTAAACTCTTCCTCCCTCGTTTGTTCATCTGTTTTCCGCTTCCTTCGTTCTATTCCCTGCCCCCCCCCCTCTATAAGCCAACCACCCTAAAAATTGACAAAGCTTTACCGGAAAACTTTTACGTCATGATAAATCATACCATGGTAAAAAGTCATTAATAGATTACGTACTCATTCAAACGGGTTACAATTAATAAAGGGGGAAAGAAAAAATTTATTGAGCGGAGCTGTAAAAATAGATTTGCATTAATTGAAACGGATGATGTGTTCATTTAGATGGGCTTTTTTTTTTTAACTTTCCCAGGCCTTCAACATAGTGAGAAATGGGGGGGAAACATTCTTGATGCCACGCACTCGTTTTAAAGTTGTGTAACATTAAACGTACAATGCTTGTAATTAAGAGATAAGAGCTCATGATGCCTTCAGCCCATTTTTATCCAGTCAGGTCTCCCATCGGCTAGTTCTCGTTTGACGAGATATAGTTCGTTTGCTAGCACGATACTTATAATTCTTCCTGCCATTGTATAGTCAGAGCCCTTAGTTCAGTAAGCATAGCATGTATCTTAACAGCTAAAGGACATGGGTTTGAGAAACAACCCTGTAAAAAAATATCTAGAAATTGAGGGGGTCAGGGCCAAAATATGATAACCCTCATTGATCTAGATGGGATATTTTAACTATTTAAAAGTATCTAAATCCTGAAAACTAGCTATAAAAATAAATATAATATTCATGGATATTATTTATCCTCAAGGTCTAGACTGACTATAAAAACAACTTGTAATTCAAGTGCTATACAACCAGAAATCACTGCTAAAATATTTTGTCATTTAATGAAGGTTACCATGTTTTTTGCCCCAAATGCCTCAATTGTAATTATATTTTTTATAATGATGAATTGAAGGTCGAGGAGAACTAATGTTTTGTATATTATACAGCAGGAATTTCTTACTGGTGAACCATGATGCTTTTTTTTTGCTGCCCACAAAGTTCCTTGGAAAAGTTTTACTGTGGTAAAATTAATGTGTTGAGCCTAGAAAGGAAAGTTTTGACTTGGCGTGAGAAAACCCATGAAAACTCCAACTGATGTTTAATTAGTTGATTTAATTTCTTCCTTACATCTACTTTATAATATTTAAGTTACACTTCAGTCGAAAAATTCGTTTAGTATGTAACTAAACATGTTTAAATTACCACTTATTATTTCATTCACAATTAAATTCCTGTTATAGTTTATGCGTAACGAGGTAGATATTAGAAGATTATAATTTGGGTCCACCACTAACTAGACTCGTGGATTCAATTGTGGCCCTCGACACTTATTAGTTGGAAACCCCTGGATTAGAACTTTTTTTTTTAAGCACAGCATCTTACAACCGTTCGGATTATACGCTTATATACTAATTACGCTAATGGTTTTAGGGATTAGGAAGGTTATATTTATAGAAAGTTTACAAGCATTTGATTGGAGGGAGAGTGAAAAATCATTTTGGAATAAACCACCTTCAGTAGACACGACCTAGACTCGAATCTCGATCTCCCCTGTCATCAGCAATCTAGTCGACAGCGATAGTAGTGCCTTTGACCATTCGGCCACTTAAGTGGGTATAGAGTGACGTTTGTTTGTAAATTTTGTACTAATATTATCAGGGTTTTTTTTCCCCGAAAGTTTTTGTTGAATACCGATTGTAAATAAAGACATGTTATATGTGTTCAACGTTCAATTTCTGAATATATGTAGATTTAAACACACATCCTTAAATCCTGCCTTAGCTAGATCATCAACGTCAATAGGTTAAATGTGTTTAACGTCTACTTTATATATATATATATATATATATATAGAGAGAGAGAGAGAGAACCGCGTCTTACTACCCGTTCGGGTTATACGTTTAAGTACTATTTACGCTAATGGGTCAGGAATTGGGACGGTTGAATATAGAAGAAGTGAACCCACATTTGCGTGGAATAAGAGTGGAAAAATATATATGAAAAACCACCCAAAGCTCACCCAAGCAATATTCTAACCTTGATCTCCCCTCCCTCGGCAGTCTAGCTCAACACAAAACCAACGCGTTAGCTAAATATGCCACCGAAGCGGGTAATATTTACCTAATCAAAACTGGGTTAAGTATGTGTATCTATCTACACACAACCTAAACTGCCTAAGACAACGGTCAAAAATTCTCATCCAGCCAGCATACATTATTTCATACAAGTGAAATTATCAAGTTCAAAACAAGCTTTCCTAGGCCTGGAGTTTAACTTCATATTATTTTTGGGGTGTTATTTGCATCCTTTAGTTCTTTAACAACTAAACTTTTCCTACACTTTTTTCTGACTGATAAACTTCATGTTTCCTTGATGAAAGAATCATTAGATACTGATTTGGAAGGTTCTCGTTAGTTTCTTGAATTCACTCATTCAGGTAAAATCAAGAAAATTAGCTCTGTTCGATGGCCCACGCTGCTCACGAGGCAAGTACCTATAGTCGATGGCCCACGCCACACACGTAGGGTAGTACATAAGTCTAGATTCCAGTAGGGACTAGTGGGAAAATAGGACGATTATTAGATGAAAACACTTTTTATCTCAAGCCTCACCAGCGTCGCTGGATGGGGTAGTGTTTTGTGGCACCCACGTCCAGTCGTAAGCAAATATATTGAGCCCGAACTAATGTCGAGTATTGCCCGAGCGTCAATGGCAGCAACTTCGTGGGGGAGGGGAAGGGGCAAGGATATTTTTTCCACACAAAAATTGTCTAAGAGGGGCATAGTGTAATTTTGCCCCCCCCCCTCCCCTTAAATTCTCCGAATGTCTCCAATTTACTCATGTCAGCACTATCTCAAAGTGCCCGAAATCAAACGCTGCATTATCGAGTATTATCGCGGTATCGACTCAATAGTCAATACTCGATAGTATTGGTGTAACAGCCTCCCCCGAGTGCTGAAGTCAGTGTTCAAATTCCGACTATGAGTGTTTCCGATTTATTCCGCCCTCTATATAGTCTATGTCGTATAGTGTCTGAGTCAAGTCAGTTTTCAGTTCTGTTGTTGTGTCATTATTAAGGTGCGGCAGAAGGGAGCGCGATTAATTTTACAGTTTTTATAGCATTACATATATTTGGTTAAAATAAATCAAATATTTTTCCAATAGCAACGTAGAATTTAGTTTTATGCACAAGCTAATATCAATAGATCTTGAATATCTGTTGCCTGAAATTTTGTCAAAACCTTTTCGCTTTATTTAAAAAGTTTTGACAAAATTCCAGGACATACTTTAAAGATATTCAAGCTCTGTTGATATTAGCTTGTGCATAAAATTAAACTCTATGTTGCTACTGTAAAAATATTTGATTTATTTTTGCCAAAAAATATATATTCTATAAAAACTGTAAAAATACTTGCACTTTCTTCTGTCGCACTTTAATAGTAAATTATGCCCCCCCCCCCCC
>CABFVX010000662.1:44027-66139 GCA_902151425.1 Timema shepardi
AATTTAATTTTGTTCAATGTCATTTATATTGTAACTGTAAGGTCTACCATTCGTATACTCTCTGTTCATGTCTATGTCTTAGTTTTAAGTTTATTTTTACATTATTTAGATGTATTTATTTTATTTTTAATTTGACGCATCCTAAATAGGCTCATTTTCTCAGTAATTAATATTCTTTTTTAAATTTAACCTTTTTAAATTTAACTTTTTCATAATTGTAATTTTTCACCAAGCCAATTTACAATATTTAACTTATCACATTAGCTACTTATTCCACCTCTTTATGATATTGATTTTTATCCAATATTTTTACTAAAGCCTATAAATTATATTATATAATAGGATTACTGTATTTATCATCTGGTTATATGTGGTATCCATTACACTTTCTTAATAGATGACTCAATTTCTATTTGCATTTGTTCCACCTTTTTTCATTTTTAATATTCTCATTAAGCTTGTCCCTTACAAAAATTATCATTATTTTCTCCTTACTAAGTAATATGAATATAAATACAACAAATATAATAGCCTGGATATTTCATGCATCGGAATACAATACTGCTTAATACTTTAAAAAGTTCACAAATTTGAAAAAACGACATCTGTACATAAGAATCGGACCCAGAACTCTTGGATTGGCGCGCCAGAACTCTTGGATTAGCGCGCCAATACTCTGCCATTGGGCTATCTAGCGAATAATGACCTTAGACGCGGGACTATTCCTGGATAGTTCAGTGGCAGAGCATTAGCGTGCTAAGCAAGGGTGCTGGGTTCGATTTCCATGTTCAGGAGTAATTAAAAAAAAATGAATATGTTATTTGATACAAGCGTTTGCTTACTTCCACTTTAAAATGTGGGAAATCTGAATTTAATAAACCAACAGTAGTGTTTACTCAACGATTAATGTGTTGATTCCGTTATCATAGGTTTAACCTTGAATTTAATAACTGTTTGGGAAAATTTTACTTCTTTTTTTTTTATCCCCGAGAATTACTACCTGTACAGGTTGTATGCATGTGATAGTTAATCTAATGGGGTAGGGTTTAGAAAGTAGGTAATCTACTCCCATTTTTGTGGACGGAGAATGTAAAAACATTTAGGAAAAAAAATACCTTTGGAAGACCCGACTCGATATTCAAACCTTGATTTCCTCGTTATCAATAGATCAGTCTAATACGAGAGTGACGCCTTAGAACATTTGGCCACTGAAGCAGGGTTTCCCGCCTTGTATCCAAATCTTTTATCCAGGTGAATATTAGTGTCGCTTCTTAGATTTACCATTACCTGTGTAGTACCAGCTTTGGTGGCCGTTTGTTCTAAGGCGTTACTTTCATGTTAGACTAGACTGCTGATAACAGGGGCATAGAGGTTGGAATCCCGGTCGGGTTATTGAGGGTGATTTCTCCAAATGGCTTTCCACTCTCCCTCCAAGCTCATTTCGTTATTGTTTGTTGGCGACGGAGGGGTGGGGGTAGACGTTTTAATATATGAAAATACATCTGGTAGTATTTTCAATTGCCAGGTACTCCCTTGCCTACCTAATTCTTACTATATTCACATTCAAAATTGTGTTGTTTTTTCCTTTCTTTTCTCTTTCTACACCTATTCTTACTACCTGCTTTCGGCTTTGCGCAGTTAATTACAGTAATATGTTTTAAAGGAGTGGTAGTGTAATCCACAAATATGCCCAGAGGTATATAGGCTATTATTACAGATTGTACATATCGTCCACAGCTGTATTAATGAACAGTGTCACAAAACGGATAAACAAATACCGCTAATTTTATTCCTTATTTATAGGTGTGTTTTTTTTATTTTCTTAAAATGTTATTAATATATATACTTTTTTCTGGTAATTTTAGGTAAACACATCTACGACGATATCGTTAATTTTATTTTACATGATTATATATCACTTGATTAACTAAAGCAAGTAAAAATCCCTCTTAGCTCATTTTAAAAGAATAAGCATATCTAATTTCACCAAGAGCACGGGCCTAGCGTACATTCAAATGCTTTAACAAAATATTAGGACTGTAATACCAAACCTGTAAACCTCCCCACCATCACTTTATAGAGAAAAAAACCAACACTATACTAAGTCAACACTGAACAATCGTCCATCTAAATAAAGTCCGTTACTAAATGTATTTCAAACACCGGTAGTGTGCTAAGTCAAATAATGTCCTTATTCATCGCTTGTACAGTAGTAAGCTTGTAGATGTGTTTGAATAAAACATGAATATTTTATTAGATGAGGGGAGAGGGGGAACAGGACAGTATAGAGAAGCGTAAACCCTCCCCCCCAACAACTTTTAACAGCCACCACTTCATATCCAAGTCTAGTAATAATGAGTGTGGGAAAGTGTGTTTTGATAAGGATCGAGTAGGGTAGGGTCATCAAAACGGGGGAGGGGGGAAGTTATGTATCAGCAAGTCGCCATCTCTGCCTCTTCAGTCAGACAGCTGACTGCAGTTATGACGTCACAGCTTGGCGCATCATCATCTCACCTGGTGTGTGCGCGCATGCGCTTGCCGCACGTGTGTGTGTAGGTCCTCCCTAAACTCGGCGGTGTCATCACGCCAGCGTGCTTGCGTGCGGGTGGTTAAGATCGACCAACTGGTGTTCTATGGTGCTAGCTAGTCCTCTAATGGGCAACGAGGGTGTTTGGATTAGAGCCTTGCTTCAATCAAATCTAGGCCCATAATATATTATTATTATTATTATTGTTAATATCTATATTTAAAGATGTGTGGACACAAGAACGACCATTATCGTCCATAAACACAAAGAACTAAAAGTGAGCAAAATTTTAAATGAATGTTGCAACACAACCGCACATACTTCCTCATTTAGTCTATCACAGTTTAAAATAAAATTTTCGAAATTCAGCTACCAGTAAACTACACTAAGTTAGTTTTTCTCATAAAAAAACATTATTTTGAAAATCGTATGAAACCTTCTTAAGACATAAAGCAAAGGTTCAACAAAATTTCCATAGAAATTGTGAAGAAAAACTTATACATATTTTCAAAAATCATTCATCAGTAAGCCAACCTCAATTTTTTTTTTTTCAAAAAACTAATATAAAAATTTATTTTTCATGTAAAACAATAGCCTACTTAAAAATACATTCTATACCAAAATTTTATTCATTTTCAAAAAAGTTTAATTTTTCAAAATCAATTTGGGATCAGTAAATTACCCTTAATTTAAGGGTTAGAATAATAATTTTAATAAACATCCCGATATATGATCATATAACATTTAAATATCAAGTCTGAACCAATATGCACCAGTTATGGGGCCTGACAGAATTGTAAGACTAATTTTTTGGTGGTTATAGAAGACATAATACGTCAAATTGGGTCATCATAATTTCCAGGTTGAAAATTTTTTCTATTAGAATACTTCTTTACATGAGAAAATAAAAATACAGCAAAGCTATTGCAATTGTGAGAGCATAGGCCAAGTTGTGTCACCCACTACTGTGGCCGAGTGTAAGTAGACATCATTCTTGTATTAGATAGGCCTGATGACGACGGGGAGATCGGGGTTTGAATCACGGTCGGATGTACTAAGGGTGGTTTTACCTTAATGAATTCCCACGCTCCTTCCAAGCAAAGGCTTCTTTTCTATTCCCTAACACATTAGATTAATTGTCATGTATTTGTATAACCTGAACAAGAAATAGATAGTGATATAAAGGAAAGTTTTTAAATAAAATTTTTTTTTAAATTCATGTTACAAAATCTGTTTAGATATGACAACATTTTCTTCATTCACAAAAAAAAATTCAAGTCATTATTTTCAAATTATTATTCTGAGTTTTTGACTTGAAAGAATAGACTTAGTTATTTCTAAACAAAGAAATTAAAAGAAAGTGTGTGGTAAAAAACAACCGATTATGATTCTTATACAGTAGCCCTGTGGCTTCTTTGGTGCTGACTGACAGCTCACAGCTGACTTCTGACAGTCAACATTTAGGTATATACCTATATATTGACCGTCAGAAGTGACATCTGCTAAACACAAGTTTTTGTAGATTATATGGTTCGGTGTAGGGATACATAATTTGGTCTGGTAACTTTTCAAAGCCGTCAGCTATCAGCTGTGAGGTGTCAGTCAGCACCAAAGACGCCATGGGGCTACTGTAGGTATGATTCAGTGTCTAGTTTAAATAATTATTTACAAATATTTTGTATTAATGCATTCACACCAAAGTTAATTATGACTTATTCTAATAGATAGGGTAAGTAACTTGAGAGGAAATTCACCCGCATCCTCTTTGAAAGAGGACGGGAAAAACATTATGAAATATCACAAATGTGTAAAACCATCCCTAGTATAGCCGCCCGAGATTTTAGTATTGACCTTCCCATCACCAACAAACCAATCTCTTTATATCTAAGCTCCTTGGACAGTGTGACCACCAATGCAGGTGATTTAAGTTACTGGAGCAACACTTAGCCATTTCTTTTGAGCATTTATCACGTATTTACGAAAAGTTTTTATTATTATTATTATTATTATTATTATTATTACCACATATGACGTGCTAACTTCTCTTTTTTACGAAAAGGTCTCCTACTTCTCAACATAACAATAGCTCTCAAATCTGACAATTGTAATTGGATTATCTTCCTTTGGATTAAAAAAGTATTACGCTCAGATGCAATTTTTTTTTTACCGCAAAGGAAAAGTGTATAATAATAGGGTTTAGTTAAGTTTTTGAGGCCGTAAACGGCGAAGTGTGCCTGCGTGAACAGTCACGTGACTTGGGAAGCCACGAAGGGGAGGAAATTAAATCCGGTTAAAAGGGGATTCAATTCGCCACTTCAAATCCAAATTGAAGCCTGTCAATTCATAAAAGATCCTAACATAATAGAATTTCCGACGAGACAATAGGGATTTGTTCTTAATAAAGTGGTCAATGGGAGAGCTTACGATGAACTGTCAGTTTGTTGTAAAATTATACTTTAATGTATTTTTTTTCCTCATAAATAAATATGCTGACATTTATTGTAGGCTGGAGTCTGAAATAAAATAGGTTTATAACTATTAATTTTTGCTGGAGGGTTAGTTATCATGAATTGTGTGCTTATGTTATACATCTGTTAATCTTAAACAATTTCTTTTCGCGGAACCAATAAATTAAAATAATTAATATTTATCTTGTTTCATATTTTCTATAAGCGTGTGCCTTTAACTATAATTTACTGAGTGGCATATAGATTCTAAAACTTTTTTTTTGTTGCTACAAGACCTTTTATCTGTTTGTGTTATAAGTAGTTATATTTAATAACTCTAATGCTTTAGGGATGAGGATGGGACAGTTTGGAGAAAGTGTATCCACATTTACCTAGATGGATGGTGGGAAAAAAACCACCTTAGTACATGCGTCTGGAATTCGAACTTTAACCTCCCCGTCACTAGCAACCAGACTAGATTATCTCGATATTCAGTCAGCGTGCTCATCGGTGTGGGTGGCATTTACATTAAAATTACATTAAGATATGCTAGTTTAGCACTAACCATTTAGATTGTATTCGTATGCATATTATAAAGATTGTTGATGACGAGGTAAGCGATCATCTTGTGTTTGTTTGCTAAAGCATTTGCAAACCAGACCTGCCTCGGTGGCGTAGATGTCTAACGCGCTGGTCGTGTTGAGCTCGACTGCTGAGGACGGGGAGATCAAGGTTCGAATCTCGGTCGGGTGTACTGATGGTGGTTTTTCTAAAATGGTGTTCCACTCTCCCTCCACGCAAATGTGGGTTCACTTCTTCTAATTCAACCTTCCCAATTCCTAATCCATTAACGTAATTAGTACTTAAAGCGTATAACCAGAACGGGTAGTAAGACACGCTGCTAAATAATATTAATAATAATAATAAAATTTGAAAGCCAGATAAAATTGGTCGGCTGACCTCGGGTTGCTGACCAATGCCTTAGGCCATGTGGGAACCAGAGCTGGTTGGATTAAATTATGAATATCCCTAATTTTAAAAAAATATCTAAAAGGTAGTTGTATTTAATTCATGTCCCAATGAGCAAAGCGCGGGCTCGCGCCATTGACCATAATAATTGTGTGAGAACGTTTATACAAGAGGGTTAGCGAGTGGCGGGCGGCCTGATTGATGGATCGGTTACGGATAGTATAGGAGGAGGCGTTATTCACTCACGGGGAGGAAGGGAGTTAATAGTCCGGAACAGTACCCCAACCAGTCCCCGAACCAAGGACCGCCAGCACGTGGCTCAACAGGTCACACGCTTCTTTCACAATACTTTTACATGCGTTCAACTAACACACTATATCCGACGTTTGATGGAAAATGATGGAGTGCGTGAGGGACATCTACGCACGTTGCAACCGACACGAAGCCATCAGGGTTACGTATACGTTAGTGGGATAGACTCTAGCTTGGTGGTCAGGGGTTCCAGGCCAATCCGGGTGAGTTGGATATTCATATTCCCTACAATGTAGCTCCACATCATTTATATAAATAAACCGGTCCTATGGTGTAGTGGTCAGTGTACCTAGCTACGAGTTTTAAGGGTCCCGGGTTCGATTCCCAGCTGTTATCTTGGGTATTTTTCCCGAAAGGGAAACTATCCCAGCGATCACTAGTTTTGGTTAATTAGGCTAAGTGTTTACACTGGTTCAACACCTTCATACTCACCCTCATCTCATCTCATCGGGACATGGAAAGAGCCTCCACGGAAAGTATGAACGATTTGTACATTCGGGCGTCCCCTGGGAAACTACACTAGTACTGGCTCATTTTCCCACTACTGACCTACGACACGATGTTAAAACCCGTATAGTTGAATAAATAATAAACACCAAATAATGTTCAGGAGACAGTCGCCAGTCATTGCGATAGTCCACAAGATTTACATCACAGGAAACCCCTTTCAAATTATCCAGGAAGATTAGGAATGCTACTAAAATTAATTGAAAATGTGTGTTTATCACTTCTCGCTATCTCCATGTTAACACTAATGAGGTAATAATATAGAATTTAGGAGAAATGTACCCGCATTTACGTTTAGATATCTTGGAAAAATACTTAGTAAGACCCACCTCAGCACATATTATCTTCTTGACCTATCCACCACCACCACCAAACCAGATGAGACGAGACTTGCCTTTCTATGATTGCTCGAACGTTTGGGTGTGGGTCAATTAATTAGAATGAGCTCAAATTTCACAGTTCAATATCACGAAAGGGCACAATATGTAAATTCAGAAAAGTTATTTTTGATAATAATATTGACTTAAACATTGGCGTAGCTATACTGGAGTGGAATTTTAAGCGCGTGCTAACACTTGTGATTCAGTACGATCTAATTGATCTCGCGCGTAGAAACTCTCCTGACTGGATTCAATCCCTTCCCACACGTAGCAACTAACCTAAGTGTCCCAGACTGCTCTAATAAATACTCTACCTCCCAGATAACGTCCAGAAACTTATCTACGTGATAAATAAACACTTAGTGAAAGTAATTGCTTACCGAATATCAATTGGATCCTATGCTAATAGAATAGTTTATGAATTATGATACGCTCTTAGTCATAATAATTGAGGTAGATTATTTTTAAATGACCATGGTAGCACACATTTGTATCCGTTGACGATCTAAGAAAAAATATTTATAGATGATGATAGTAATAATAATAATAATAATAATAAATAACAATATTTCTTCCCACGGTCAATTTAAAATCATAAATCTCAAGTATGAGAGATTATAATATGAAACACAATATCCAAATAATGAATGAATATAGCTTTCTCTCACAATGGAAATGTCAGAATACCGTTTCGTCAGTCTCCAAACTACGATCCGGCTGAAGAGTATAAAACAAAACAACAAAAAGTACGGGGTTTTTATGCACGTGCCGGAGAGTAATTACGGGTACGTGTACTTCTCTCAATGAAGTGACTTGTTCGGTACGCGCCGCCCTCTCGGTCAGTCAGGACAATAGGCAGATTACACCCTGCTGTTTGGTCATCACGTGACCCTTCTCCATGAAGGGTTACAATGAGGGTTAAGGGGGAGTAAGGAATAATGAAAGACGGAGGAGGGGATTTTTAAATAGGTCAAAATATATTTATATCGAGCGGGAACAGTGGCATATCTCCCCACATTATGTTCGCTCTTTAATATTTTTGTTAAGACCACGTTTTACTACCCGTTTAGGTTAAACGATTCACTACCCTAATTTGTAAGGGATGATCAAGGTTACATTTAAATTAGTTGTAGCATTTGCACGGAGGGCAACTATAAAACCATTAAGAAAAAACCACCCTCAATACACCCGATCGGGATTTGAGTCCCGATCTTCCTGTCATCGGTAGCTATTACGAGAGTGACGTCTTAAACCATGCAACCACCGAAGCAGGTTGAACTCAGAATTTATTATATTTATTTTACCTTCCAATTTTCTTAATAATGGACATATCTGACAACTAGAAAAACTTACTAGGTCCACTTGGATGTGTTACTCCGTCAGGTCACGTAAGCTGGTAGCTGTCACGTTTGATAAATTGTATCAATATCTAACTATCACTAATATATTCATTATTAAAATAGTATTAATGTTGACAGCAAAAAATGTGTTTATAAAATTATATATAAAGTGCTCCAAATGTAAATCAAGATATACTGCTCAAAAAATACATGGATCAATCAATAATGTATAGCCCGCTTTGGTGGCCGCGTGGTCTAACGCACTACTCTCTTGTTGGACTAGACTGTCGAGGACGGGTAGATCGGGGTTCGATGCACCGAGTGTGTTCTTTTCCTACATGATTTTCCACTTTCCCTCCACGCAAATGCAGGTGTATTACATCTAAATTAAGCCTAACTAATCCCTAACACATTAGTGTAATTAGTACATAGGCTTATAACCCGAACGGGTAGTAAGACGCGGTGCTAAAACAAGTTTATAGGTGCCCCTTAAACTTGAGCATCCCTCTTAGCGTGACTACTTTGCGGGACAGCTTAGTCAACACCTGCACGTGCAAGTGTTGGGTGACGAGCCGAGTAGAGCTCTCTTAACTCGTTAGGGTTCGGCCAGACTGACAAGCATGCGAGCGAGCGAGTGCGCAAGAAACTGGGCTGCCAAACTGACTAGCAAGCGCGCAAGCGACTGGGCTGCCAAACTGGCCAGCAAGCGTGCAAGAGACTGGGCTGCCAAACTGGCCAGCAAGCGCGCAAGCGACTGGGCTGCCAAACTGGCCAGCAAGTGCGCAAGCGACTGGGCTGCCAAACTGGCCAGCAAGCGCGCAAGAGACTGGGCTGCCAAACTGGCCAGCAAGCGCGCAAGAGACTGGGCTGCCAAACTGGCCAGCAAGCGCGCAAGCGATTTGGCTGCCAAACTGGCCAGCAAGCGTGCAAGAGACTGGGTTGCCAAACTGGCCAGCAAGCGCGCAAGAGACTGGGTTGCCAAACTGGCCAGCAAGCATGCAAGAGACTGGGTTGCCAAACTGGCCAGCAAGCGACTGGGCTGTCAAACTGGCCAGCAAGCGCACGCGTAATTAGCATCCTAGTTCATTAGATAAGATGTCAAAGACACTTGGTACATCTCTGCTCCTCAAAAATTCTTACAACAAATATTGTGTATTTATAAAAAAATAAAAAAGTAGGAGTGCGTCCCATTAATAGATTGAGAAATGTGTATGTTGAGCTCCACCATCCATACAATTACAGACAACTGAAAAGTTACCCTGATAGGGTATTTAGTACATGCGGATGTCAGTGCAAACGTTTGATTCGGTAACATTGCAAATATTTTTAGTGTACGGAAGTGTTTTAAAATCAGACTAGCCGCACCAATGGTGGAATGGTGCGTTGCACTCGATAGCTGTTGAATGGGAGGCGAAGGTTCGAATCTTGGCTCAGGGAACTGAAGGTGATTTTTACAACTTATTTATTAGTGTGTTTTTTTTATAATCTCTCCAAACTAATAATGATTCTTATTTGTAAAGGCCTACTTTGATAATATTGAAGTATTTTAACATATTAGTTTTACATGTATATGTGTATGTATATATGCACACACATAGGTATGGTTTATTATCTTACCAATTAATTAGGCCGTTAGTAGAAAGTGTGCTAAACCTATAGTAAAAAAAATTCAAAATTAAAAGTTTTCCTAACACTCAATTATCCAACATACAATAATATTGCCTAGCGCCTGTAAACTTTACTGGACCGGGTCAAGCGCACGCGCTCGAAAAATATAATCAGTTCTATCTTTCAAGCGCTCAGTCGCGCGCTCGCTCTAGTCTGGCCAACTCTCATTACAATCAATGTGTTCTATTTTATATTTTAGTCGCTCGCCCCAGTCTGGCCACCTCTCATTACAACCAGTGTGTTCTATTTTATATTTTAGTCGCTCGCCCAGTTTGGCCGCCCCCTAAATTCCTGTCACAAAGTCTTACTACAGTCTGACTTTCATATAAAGGTCGTTATATAAAAACTGAAAATTCATGCTGCCACAATGACCGGGGGGGAATACTATAAAAATTGTATATATTCATTCTTAGCCCGTTAAATTAATTATCTATATTAATAAATGGAAGTGTATGTGTGTGTGCGTGTGTGCGCGCGCGCGCGATGCTCAGCCAAATCTACGGCGCGCGGAGATCTGAAATTTTTAACAGTGGTGGACGGAAGGGGGTCCGAATACACCTCGAGGCCGGATTTTAAAATTATTAGTTGGCTTTTTAATTAGGCTATTTTTAACAAATTGTTGAAGAAAATATTTTTTAATCTGGTTTAGAATTACGTCTTAGAGATAAGGTTTCAAAATAAAATCTGGCACCATGTGGGGGGGGGCCTTATATAATTCTTAAATCACAGTGGGTCACGGGCGGGCAGCGCTATGTGGGATTGATAGTGTAAAGATAAATGATACAGTAATCCTTTAGTAAGTATTATTAGAAGCTTTTGAAAACTTTTTAGATGAACTTTATAGTTAATAAATCAAATAAACCCATATTTATAATATGTCGAATTGTAGTTACTTTCAATCAATGTTGGTGTTCGATAGTGAACTTCCTATAAAAATCAAGGTTTACATCTTAACTGTTTTCAAAAGCTATATATTGTCTGAGGGTAAACATTTTCAGATGATCACGTGGACAGAACCACGAACCTTTAGCTCTTGAGCCTGACAAACCAAGTTAGCCATACGATAAAATTGCATGTGTTTTCCAGAAAGAAGCTTACTTTTTCAGACAATTTATATTTAATTAGACTTAGAGAAATAAAATTTGTTTAAAAAAATGTTTGTGTGAAATAGTAAACATGGTGTTTTATAACAAGATGATTTGGCCTTGTTAAAAAATTATATACAGCCTATCTGAGAACGGGGAAGGAGGGGGTCATAAAAGATACATTTGTTATGAATTATTGACGAGCGTGATTATAGGTTGCACTATGGTATCATAAAAACCATAACAGTGGAAGAAAATGCCTTTACCTTTTTTTTTAATCATTAATGTAGTTGATACTATACGGTTTAATCCCCAAAATAAATAAGTCTTGCTCGACTTTGCTTCGCTTGTTTCTAAAATCATTTGTGTTTTCCTTGGGTTTTTTTTTTCAGATACAAAATAAAAATCCCTGTATTTTACCCGGTTTCCAGGGTGTGTGTTAACACTACGAGCCCAGCCTTCGAGGCTCAAGAAATGCTTCGTCCACAAGAGGAAATGCTTCGTCCACAAGAGGAAATTAGTGGACATAGCACGCTTCTACAGTGACGCACCTAACATTTTTGGTGAGCCCCCCACTCCCCTTCACCATCCCTTCTTCCTATGGATCGTAGTCCGAACACGCGTGCTGAGGTTTCAAAGTCACGACTTCCATCATCACAACCTTCGAAACCTGTTAGATGATATAAAACACTGCACCTGATTCACTCCGCTCCCCACCCATTTCATCCTCTTCGAAATTTTATTATCCGGTTCCATTACTAATGAATTGTGTTCCCGACTCCTGTTCCTTCTGTTCGGAATGCACCCTTAACAGAGAAAACAAAAGATACGTAGCCCGTATGAATGCGTTAAATTAAATGACCAACCGGGGGATTACAACCCTTAGTCCGGCCCAGTCCGCTAAGCCAAATCTCTTGGCATTATCCAACAGGCGTTTGAATGTTCTATTGATATTTACACAATTCAATGAATGTGAACCTCCGTCTGGACATGATTAACACTTTTATTGGTCCTGGTAAAAACAAGTTTTCATTTTGTTTCAGTTTGTTTTTGTTTTATACGGATGGGAAAGGGAGGGGGGGAGAAACAAATTCAAATAAATACACAATGGCTAACGTTAAAATCAAATACAATGGCTATATATAGTATTCGGCTTACATATTAACATGTGTTTGTAGCTTACAATACAGATATCAAAGGAAGGCTCTTGTCTGTCAGCCCAGAAAAGTTACTAGATCTACTTTCACGTATTCATACGACAATTCATATGATATTTAGCTGTCACTTTTGATTAATATTATCAATACAGATAGAACAACACTAATAAAATATTAATATTGATCAATTTTGGCCGCAAAAAAAATAATAAAACTGTAGAATTGTATCAATTTTGGACACAAATATTTGAGTTTTCTTAAAGTATTTATGTGTGAAAATTTAACTGTAGTGTAGCAAACCTAGGAGCTCCATCACATTGCCGACAAGTGAGCTTAAGGGTGTTGAAGAGGTCCAAAAAAAATCGTCAAAAAATCAGATCCACATTACGTCGACCAAATATAATATTTTTAAGTGTAGTGAGCTTGCTCCACTACTTCTTTGGACCAAATGACCCTTGTGCTCACCGTAATCAATATCAGAAGGGAGGACTATGTCGCTCTTCGTCGCGGAGGTTAACCGGCTATATGCTATGTCACTGAAATCTAGTGACAGATTTTAATTTGTTGTTTTTTTTTACACAAGGATAGTTTTGGATAAGGAAGGGGCGAGTAATAACCATTCCAACGTCCCCTACCATACCTGAGCTTATTTACAGCTTGGGACCTTTTACTTTCTCATTATAGGAGAAAGTATTGTAATCATGAAAAGAAAAACGAGCTCAAGATTATGACGAACCTTTACTTTTTATGTGACCCCGAACCCAAAAAAGTGGATTTTACCATTATGTATGTGTCCCTGTCTGTCTGTTTGTCTCTGGCTACGGTTCCAAAAATGTATATGAATTTTGTTCAAACTTGATATTTAGATTTAATAGAAACGTTTTTTATATTTTGACCCTAGCCCTCAAATTAAGGGTTGTTTACTGATGAGTTATTTTTTTAAATTATATATTTTTCGAAAATGGCTCTAACGATTTGGTTTCAAATGCATTTCAGGATTTATTTGACATGACAAGTAGCCGTCTATCATTGATTTTTGGGCAAAAATTCATTGAAGGCTTGTTAAACGATGGGAATTTTTTTGAAAATTTGAAATATTTTGATAATAGCTTTACCGATGTTGTTCAAACTGTATATCTGTAGATGGTGTAGTATGATAAATAAAAGTGTATAGTTGTTTTTGTGGTGAAAACTCTTTTAAAGGTAGTTTACTGATGACTGATTTTTCAAAAACTTGAGATATTTTACTAATAGCGCTAACGTTTTGGTTCCAAATGAGCATTTTGGGAGAGTTTGACATGCTAAATAATATTGAATATTTATTTTTGGGTTATAATGATATTGATGGGTAGTTTAGTGTCGGATCTTTCAAAAATGTATAGTTCTAAATGGGTTAATTGAGAGTGTTTGTCATAAAATATTTCACGATATATTTGTTTTTTTATGAGTAAAAATCCGTTTAAGAGTAGTTTAAAATAAAACTGATTTCTTAAAAATGTAATATATTTTAAAAACTGTTCTAATTATTTGGTTACATATGGATGGGTTTATTGGGAGTGTTTGACATGACAAATAACACTGTATACTGATTTTTGGTGTAATATATTTTTGGGGAGAGTTTGCTGATGACTAATTTTGTTTTTAACTATTTTAAAAATTGTTTAAATCACTAATAATTTTGTTTAAAATGGATATTTGATAGCGCTTGATCACCCAAAAAAATACCATATATTTTGTTTTTGAGATAGTAATTCACTGAAAAATGATTTTTGTGAGTTTTGAATATTTTTGAAAATATTCATACTGATTTTGTTAAAAATAAATATCAAGAAAGTACTTTATATGATAATGAATAATATGTCATAATTATTTATAAATAAATTAATTTAAAGGCAGTTTACTTACAACAAATTATAGAAAATATGAAATTTTTCGAAATTGGACTTAAGGGATGAGCTTAAAATGAATATCTGGGAATAGTTTTCCATGATAAATAAGAATCAGTTTTTATTTTTATAAGCTATAAATAATTGTAGGGTAGTTTATATTTTCTTTAAATTCTTTTTTAACTCAGCAATGTGTTGTTAAGTGATACCAAAAGGTACGACAGGCGTTAAAAATATATTTAAGCTGTTGAATAAGGAGTTTCAAAAACACTTATTTGTAAAGTTACTCTCAGCATTTTAAAATCATAGTATAATGGAACAACTGGTTGTAAAACCACTTACAACAAAACATATTTCATGATTGCTATGATCATAGCAATTAAACCAGTCATTTCATGATGATGAAAAAAATATTAATTTATAGTTTTATTTAATCCACACATTATCAACTTCATTAAGAGCTTTGTATTTCCTTGTAACAATCTCATAAGTAGTTTAAGTGTTGGATTAGTTTGTAGTTGACCGTGTGATAAAGACCATACCAGATAAACTTAATAAATTACAATCGTAGGAATATGATTTGATGATTTGCTTATAGAAGGATGTAAAATTATTGATCTGTAATTATGTTTGTAATAATAATTTGACCAAAAACATTGCTTAAGATATGAAACATTGATTTAGAGCAAGATATTTAGTAAGAGTGTGATAAGAAAGACTGAATCCAAAAGATTAAAAAATTCCAAAAACTAAGTTTATATATTCATAGATCACTCTATGCGATGTCACATTTGATAGATAGTAAAATAATACTAATAATATAGTCAAGTATTACTTATGTTTACCCAAAAAAGTATGTTTGTATTTTATATAAGAGGCCTTTTCTAGCAGAATATCGTAGTGTCGTTTGGATAAAATGTAGCAGGAAAAACAATATAGACCAAATTAATAAGTCTTAAAACCCGCAACGGTGAGCCCATGTATAAAGGCTCTCTTGTCTTGTAAGATTTTCCGAATGCGAAAAGGTCGGGGTTCAAATCCAGACCGAATGTTCCGAGTTTTTCCCAAGTGGTTTCCCATTATTTCCCCTCACAAATGTGGGTACACTTCTTATTAATAATACCTTCCTTCTAAACCCCATTAGTGTGAATATTCAGATATTCTGAACGAATAGTAAAAAGTAGAGCACGGGAAATAAAACATAAGTTGCCCTTGCAACCGGCTTTAAAATAAACCTGTTTTAAAAACTGATTATTTATCTAAAACTCAATCAAACTCAATTGAGCAGGTGCATTTTACACTTTACTTTCACTTGGGTGACCTCGCAAGTGCGTTCACAGACGGTATACTCGGTCACAGAAAAATATTATTATTATTATTATTATTATTATTATTATTATTATCACCGCATCCTACTACCCGTTCGGGTTTACGCACTTACACTAATGTGCAAATGGTAGGGTGAATGTGAGATGAAATGAAGGACCTACAGTTTAACGTGGAATCCGAACCACGGTAGAGACCTGGCATTCCTCACATTCACAAGAGGTCTTGTCAGAGGTGAAGGAAGGGTTTGGTAATCAGATAAATCTTTGCCGGGACCGAGGATTGAACCCCGGCTGCCAGCATAGAAGTCTGACACCTTACCCCTAGACCACCAGGTCACCCACAGAAAAATAGTAGTCATGATGATGGTATGATTTTGGAAGGAAGAACAGTATTTATAAGTTACTAAAACAATTTTAATATATTCATACATCATGTCAGGTTATCTTAAATTATTAATACTATAAAAAAATAACACCAATAATATAGTAGGATGTTATTATTCATTTTGGAAGTAAAGAAATATGTTTGTAAACTGTTCTTCCAAACAAAACTAGGGTATAGCCAGACAGCCGCAAATTGGTACCATCTAGGTCACAAAGAATGCCTGACATATAATAGAGTGGTCTGGAAAGTTGGACACGTTTTGTTTCCCCAAACTGCACGAAAAAAAAGAAAGATAGTTTAATTGGCTGTCGGACGTTTGGCATATTCTTCCCCAAAAAGCACACCATTCGAAGCAATCTATAGACTACACGACGTTTGGCGCAGTATTAGTAGATAAATGAGAGGTATTTTAGACCAAGGATGAATATAATTCTTCCTTTCGTTTATGCAGACCTAATCTAACATAATCTAATTTTAGCCTAACCTAACCATCAAGCGAATTCCCTCAATTTCTACAGATCTAATCTATCATAACATACCATAATGTAGCCTACGCATCAGACGATTCGCTTTCAGTCTCGAAAACCTAGTCCAACCAAACGTAATTATAAAGTTATAAAAACGCAAGTCAGAAACGAACAAACACACAAGGTAGTCTATTAACCGGTGTTTTTACACCTGCGCCAAATGTTTTATCACCAACCTGATACAAACTACCCGTGTATTTCAGTTAAGATAATGCCAGATTACGCGAAAAGTACTACACCCAATATTGTTTCTGAGAGAACTGCAGGTATGATGGGAGAGAAGCTTTATCCTAACTCTCTCTCACTCTCAGTTAACTGTTGCAAAATCTCCTCGCTCTCAGTTATGTCTGAAGGTGGTGCGCTGAGGTAAAGAGGAGCTACTGGTAACCTCGACTAACCAGCATTGTGAAACTTGTCTTATTTTTTAAGGGGGATTGACCATGCAAAAACGAGAAAAAGGCAAACTGTTCCCCAAAAGTAACTATGCAGTTCTATCAGCGATGATATCAAGTGTACGCGAGTTTAACACAAGGTGCGGAAATATGGGAACATTTTTTTATATCTGTTTAATCGGGCAGCGTGGCAGTCAAGAGTAGTCGTAGTAGTTGTGCTAGGGTAATATTCATTCAACAGCAACATATATATATATATATATATTCTTGATCAGTTGTATCGCGTTCTACGTAGAATTGAGGTCAATGTTTTTGAGTTGGCTGATATTGCACGATTAGGGCTAGGTTTCCTAAAACTGCGTAGTTTCATCTCTTGTTCTCAATATGTCTCTCTCAATCCTCCATGTGTGGCGTGTCGACACGCGAAAGATTGAGCTAAGAGGAACGTTTTCCTGATGGCATCTGTTGCACGCTGACCCGCGTTACAGTAGAGGATTTCGGGTTGTCTATTTATTGAAAAGCTTGGGTTAGTTTTTTATTTAAAATTAGTTTTTATTCCTGGTGTTAGTGAATTTATCTTGTCAAAGTAAACAGGAAGAGGGTAAATTTTAAGTAAATTGACAAGTACTCCATTACAAAGAGGATGGGGAATCACAAATGTTACAATGTTATCCTAGTTCGTGTGATAAAATGTATATATATATTTTTTTTGTACAGGGTATTTTTTTAAAGTTGGCACAGCGAAATATTTAAAAAAAATCATTAAAAAAATTTCATACAACTTGCTTGGTTTTGAGACGCTGATAAAATAACTTTTTTTTTTACCTCTGGTACAAAAGTCTTTCAGACAGAGGTTGATATTTTTCCGTTGAGAATGATTCTGCAATAACAAATACAGGGTCCCATTTTAAAAAGAAAAAAAAATCACCTTGAGATGACCTTGAAGATTTCCACTAAATAAATAAATTGTACGGAACTTCACACGGACTTTCTCAATCTATTGTTTAAAAATGGAGATATTTACTTAAAGCTCGTAATATATTATGTAAAACGAGATAACATACACTAGCAAACCCAAGCATAATTTGCACTATACTTATGTAATATTTTTTTTGAGGTCCCACTTTTAAATGTTATAATTTTATTTTAAATAATTAATGTCCTCATTTGTATGTTTGACCGATAAAAAAAATTAATATTGGGTTCACAAGGGTCAACACTTCATGTTAAAATTTCAACTTCCGGTTAGAATTTTCGACATTTTATTGGGTCTTGCAAATTTTCATGCCATCGCATTGCTACTAAATTCCTCATTTATAAATTTTGAACAATAAAAAATGTAAATATTGACTATTGAGTCCAAAATTAATATAAATCATTGTTGTAAAAACATTTCTCCTAAGAAGTTAAAGGAAATACAATATAAACTTTTAGAGACTTACTTATATTTAATTACTCTATGGCATTGGAGAATTATTGCGTTAAAACTTAAGTAGTATTTCTTTAAAATAAAAGCTCACAAAATTGTATTAATAGATTTGCCAATATCTCAGAAACTGTTGGATTTATAAAGATATATTTCATATACAAGTTTTTTATTTTTAATAGTACTACAATTTTGCAATGATAAGTTTCTGCTTCTGCAAAGTACCCTAGTAGGCATTTACATAGGAAAATTAAAATAGCCAGTTTATTTATAATTTTAATCAACGCCTAAATACGAATTTTAATCAAAATTGTTAGAGTTGATTTTGAGAAAATATATATTTTTTTCTCTTTTTTGCCCTTTCTTAAACTACTCTTAATTTTAAATTTAAACAGACACACAGACAGACGTCATTGCAAAAACAACTTTTTAGGGTTTGGGGGTCTTGAGACGTCGACTTCCATCAACATTCCAGGTTAGATTTTATTTTGCGGTCGCAATACTTTTACCTTTTGTGTTCGAAAAGCGAATATATATATATATATATATTTACGTATAGCTTGAAAGTTATTGATTTTATAAAAATATGCTTCTTATAAAAAAATCTGTATTATAAAGAGACCTACATATTTGTAACGATAATTAATTTCATATTTCAAATAGTTTAGGAAATATTATAGAAAAACATAAATTACGCATCATACCGGGGCCCTTAAAGTCATTTTGGCGAAATATTGAGGGAAGCCATTTTGTTTGTTCTATTTATAAATGGAATTTAATCAAAATCATTAGAGCAGATTGAGAAAATTGACTTTTTTTATTTTTGCCCTTCAGTAAACTATCCTCAATTTTAGGGTTAGATATCCAATTCCAAAAACCCCTCGGGGAAACCCTATGAAAACCCTAGATACCAAGTTTTAGCCCGATTGGTAAAATAGTTTAGGCTCTAGTTGGAGATAGAAACAGACAGACAAATGGATAGTCTAAAACAACTGTTTTGGATTCGGGGGGTCATGATACGTCAAGATTCATAAAAATCTTGAGTTAGATTTTTTTGACGATCACAATACTTTCTCTACCTGTAAGATAGCGAGAAAGTAAAAATAAATTATAGGTCTGTCATTTTGTCAGCGTCTCAAAACCAAGAAACTACAAACTTTTTTTTTGCCTCTAAAAATGAAGTTTTTTGTAATATTTCACTGTGCCGACTTAAAAAAAACTAACCCTATGTATTTGTTTGATGTATTTTTAACTTTAGTTTTCGCAACGTCTTAATAATCGTTCTGGTTGTCCTCATACATTAACTAAACCAATGGGGTACTGATGGTTAAACTAAGATTTAAAGGAAACTCACTCACATTTGTGCGGGAGCGAGATAGTGGGAAACCAGTTGAGGAAAAACACCCTCATTATATCCGGGCGGTATTCGAACAACACCCACCCAGCACGGGGATATTTTATATAATATTTATTTATTTTTTTATATTTATATACTGACTTGAGGATGTTGATAACTTAAATGTTACCATATTATGTATTCTTGCAAACCCATCGTCAAGGTCGAGGGCTTAGAGTAGTTAACTGCAGGTCTACTGAGAGATTTGTTCTAATATTATCAAATAAGCATGGCTTCCATGTATACCAAATATTATAATTCATTACAGTTGGGTGTGAGGCATTTGGGATTTTCCCTAGCTTATTTTAGTTTAACATTGACAAGAGTCATTAATATATTTTTTAACATCAAGTTTAGTAAATTAATTTTAAACGACTTTCGAGGAAGTGTGCCAGTATTAGCGAGGATATAGAATAATAAAACTACAGTCATAAACCACATATGTAAAACCATCCAACAGTAAAACTTGAAGTCTCCATCACTGACAATCAAGTCAATTGCAAGTCTAACGTCTTATATCACATGACCACTGGCGTGGATGAATGTTATTTAATCATTTAAACCCAAGGGGTGGACATGAGGAAAGTACCGTGCGTGACACTCAACCAACTTAGGGCGGAAAAAAAACTAGAGTTGAAATTATTTGTGAAAAACCACACCGTCAATTCAACCTGCCAAGATTCAAACACTACCTCTTAAACAAGGGCGACCCAGCTTAATGCAAATTTACTGTAATACTGTGTACACTCGGCCATTACCACGAGTCAATGCAGCTTGTAAGTTGTGTTGAAACCTTTAGAATCGTAGTTGTTGTTATACAGGCTACACCAGGGTTGGCAAACCTGGGGTCTTTTGAGGTGCTAGGTAGGGCCTTTGTGCACAATTTTTTGCTATCAACATGTTTTTATCTTCATTGTTTTAAAACTATACATTTTCCAACGTCATGTATTTAACTAAATAAAATGAAAAATCCTTTTTAAGAGATATTGTTTAAAAAAGGTTAGGCTGTTTTATCGATCAATTTATTTATGATTTTCGCGCAATCTATAATATTTTGGAAACACTTGCTGTACATACATGAGGTGTGTGGTGCGGCCTTAGGAGTAATCCGTGAAACGACATGTGGCCTTCCAATGCCAAAAGACTACCCACCCCTGGGCTACGCTATTAGTTTTAACTGAATGAATGTTATATTCGCCATCAAACATAATACTATTTTGCACGCGATTTATATAAATATGTTGACTACAAAGGCAAATATAGAAAATTAATCTGGCACATAATCTTACATTCACAAAAAAATTAACGATGCGGCTTAAAATCAGTGGTGATCTAAACCAGTGGGCTGTAGCGCCCCCTGAGGGATGTTGTGATTACCTAGGGAGGGAGGGGAGGGGCGTTAAGAGGCAGCGGTGGGGTGTACTAGGTCCCCGCTAAATCGCTTTAAACCAGACATTGGGAAACTGAAGTCACTTTATCAAACCCATTCTTAGCTTAAATTATTATTATTATTAGCACCGCGTCTTACTACCCGTTCAGGTTATACGCACTTACGATAATGTGTAATGGTAGGGTGATTGTGAGAATGAAATGAAGGACCTACAGTTTAACGTGGAATTCGAACCACCGTGAAGGCCTGGCATTCATCACATTCACAAGTTGTGATTAATACACGTCTTGTCAGAGGTGAAGGAAGGGTTTTGTAATCAGATAAATCTGTGCCGGGACCGAGAATTGAGCCCCGGACCCTCCAGCACCGAAGTCCGACACCTTACCCCTTGACTACCAGGTCACCTACTCATTAAATATTAATATTTTAAGTTTTATTTATTATTTTCTTCCTTAGTGGGTCATACAAACCACTATTTTGAATAATGCTTTTTGGACTGAGGGCATTGGGAATCCGTTTATGGAACCAAGAAGGGCGGGGAAGTGGCCAGAAACTGGTCTAAGCCAAATACCTCCTTCCTTATAATGTGCAGATTGAGCTAGATTGGGGGGACATCCTAATAATTACTATGGTAGAACTTATTTTTTATTAGCAATGTATTCAATTTATACTTTCGGACATTCGAGATTCGTCACAAACCCAGACGCCAATAACTTTTATTTCAGCAGACGAGTTTAAAATTTTTTTTAAACACGATTTAACACAAACAGCTGCGAAACTAGCTCCTAAACAAAGGTAAAAGGTAATCTCTCATTTGGTAAGGGCTCAAAAGAGTACGTATAATTACAACCGTAAACCACCTGTTCTACCCGCATAAACAAAGCCTACTCCATAAATATCAAGACCAATAGAAAACAAAACGACACCTCGGATATCTGTCGGCGACTCGTGCCTGCCTTGACTGACGCACTCACTGTTTTTTTTTTTTTT
>CABFVX010000662.1:77645-177654 GCA_902151425.1 Timema shepardi
GGGGAGGGGTTCCATGAAACGTCGAGAATCATCAAAATCTTGAGTTTGATTTTTTTTTACGATCACAATACTTTCTCTGCCTGTAAGATAGAGATAAAGTAAAAATATTTAGCTTATAATTATATTCTTCGTATACTCAGAAAGGTTGTAAGCTGACCAGCTTTACCTTGTTTACGATATTATTTTAATTCACACCTGGTCTTACTAACCATTCGGGTTATACGCTTATGTACTAATCACGCTAAAGGTTAGGATGAGGAAGGTTGAATTTAGAGGAAGTATACCCTCATTTGCGTGGATAGTGTGTGGGAACACTTAGTACACAATATCCTCGTCAATGGCAGTCTCACTGTACCTTGCTGTTCTACTATGGTATCTCAGTGGTTGGCCACCATTTCGAGCCACAATCAACTTAGAAACTATCAAAGGTGCCGCGATCACTTATCGTTTCTCCAATCTACTTTTTCCTTTAATTTTCTCTACATCTTATAATTTGTCCTTTAATTTAAGCTTTACTATAATTATTATTTAGCACCACGTCTTACTACCCGTTTGGGTTATACGCTTAAGAGAGAGAGTGGAAAACCATTAAAGAAAAACAACCCCCAGTTCATCCGACCGAGATTCTAACCTCGATCTCCCCATCTAAGTCAGTCAAGCCAAACACGAAACTAGCGCGTTAGCCAACTACGCCACCGAGGCCGGTTAACCTTTACTAAAAGAAAACTTATGTTCCTACCTTCCTAGAAAAAAATGTATAAATTAAATAAAAAGTAAATTTGATGTTAAGCCATTTAATTTGCTTATAACGTTACGTATTATGACTGATCAAACAAATTTCGGTCACAATAATTTGTTTAAATGAATTTAACGTTCACTTTCTAAACCAAATGAGTAATCAGCACACGTCTTATGAGCTAACGTATAAGGCATTCATGAGCTAAGTTTACCTGAATGACAGCTCGAAATGTTACTAGACGTTATCCCTAATATATCACTACGCCAACAGCTGACATCTATCACTTTGGATGACTGTAATGAAAACAGATGGTAATATATTAATGTGATAATTAACCACAATGATTTAGGCCAATATTATTTATATATTTATTTTAGGTCGGACACAAAGTTTATTTATCGTTTTATTCCACTTTAAAAAAATATTCACACCACTTTCACAAAAACTTCTAACGAATATAGCCTCAAAATGGCGACTGACTAATTTAAACCATATGATTGAACATAGCGGTAAACAAGTTTTTTTTACAATGATGCGGATACGCAGTTGATGAAAATACTTTATTCAGTTAAATATTTCAAAATTCGATAAAATAATCATAAAATCATGTATTGTATGTAAAAAAATGACAACAATTTTCTCTTTTCCAAGTAAATACGATGCCTGTATTAAAAGGTATTGATGTATGCACTATATTACAAAAAATCAGTAACGTTCCTAAACGAAAAATAAGTACTTTTAATTATGTTTAAAATATTGTTTCGAGTTGGACAAAAAGAAAGTATTTAAAAAAATGAAATAGTATGAGAAAACTTAAGTTTACGTTATTTTAAATGTAATATATAACAGGTAATTAAAGATCTTTACATTTATAACAAAACTGTGATCTTTTACAAGTGTTGGCAACCCAAAACCTAAACATATGATTTTCGAACTGTCATCCAGGTAAAAACCTATCGTGAATGGAATATAAATCTAGACCAAGACACAATCCAGTCCTGGCCGTCAGTTCATATCTGTGAAAAGGAAATCTCACTGTTTTTGTTTGTTACATTCGTCTCTCAAAGACGTTTCTAAATTTGTTTTGTTTTAATGTTACGTATTATTAGAACATCTAAACTGACGTATTAGTTTGCAGTAATTAGCAATTGACTTACTAAATTTATTTATAATCAATAATGAACGTTAAAAAAAGGGTAAAATTATTTATTAATGTATCTGTTCGAACAGTTATGCTTGACATTAATATACAAGATGATTCCTCGCTAGAGGCCCCTAACTTTAGTCAATTTAATTTATATTTATTCATAGTTTAGCTTTTTTAATATAGTGCAATATAGTGCGGAATATGAAAGATTAGTCCCTTGGAAATTTTGCATAATTCATACGTAATAAGGCAAGGTTATGGACACTTATAAATAAATAGCGATTGTATTTACAAAAGGAATAGGACCGCTAGCGAGTGAATCACCCTGTATGTTCAGGTGTATATCCCGAACGGGTAGTAAGGCGCAGTGTTAAAAAAAAATGTTATTTGAAATTGATGATTAAACTAACGTTATTTTAGGTAATCTTTGACTTTATCTAATTTTGATACTGGGGAGCTAAATTGATAGAACATTACTATCACAGGTACAGTCCAAACAAACTCTGCAACACCACCAAAGACACGTGATCTCTCTGTACCAACGGACTCTAAAGTACGCGTACACTCACGGATCATAGAAGAGGAGCCATCGTGGGTGCTGTTTACATCGTGTGATGCAGCAGGCTGGTGTTTTATTTCCCTCATCACGTCAGGCTATACGTTAGTAGTGGGTTTTTTTAAATAAGGGCGAGGAAGGTAGACTTTATAACGTATATTCATTCGCGTGAAGAGAGGATGATAACAATTTAGGAAACAACTCGGTACATCCAACCGGGATTTGAACCCTAACCTCTTCGTCACCGATAATCCAGTATATTTAGAGTTGACACGGGTTGAGATTATATATATATATATATATTCAATTCCAACCACCTGCATAAGTGGATGCTGTTTATCGACTATATTCTCCTCCCTTCTCATAGATCACCCCTAAAGCAGTTCCTTATATAGTTGGGCCGCCATTGGAAGAATATTCCTTGATAGTTATTTAATCATTAAAATTAATACAAAGATTATCAAGGGCTTAATACAACGGGAAGATATAAGATAAGTTGTTTAAGAGAAAGTGCACCCACATTGGCGTGGAAAGAGGATGATATAAACACAGTACTATACTAAATCACATTTTTTTTAAACATCCTCAATGCACTCTGCAGAGATTATAACCCTCAACTTTGTCACCGGGAATCCAGGGTATTGAGGGTTAACGCCTTATTATCATGTGAAAATCAGTGAGGGTTTATGATGGTTAAAAACGGCTAGGTCTATTTTCATGCATTCTTAAGCCAATCCATGTATGTGTTCTTCAGCTATAATGTTTTACAGACTGCCTCAATGTTGACAGCTGTAATATAGGTATTGGGGTCTTTTATAAAATATTTGGATAATCTATATCCATATTTTTTTTGTAAATGCGTTAAAAGCTTCTTACTGTATTGATCCGAACATATAACCCCTGTTTACTTCTTTTCTTTGATTAGGTGACCTGGTGGTCTAGGGGTAAGGTGTCGGACTTCTGTTCAGGGTTCCGGGGTTCAATCCTCGGTCCCGGCACAGATTTATCTGATTACCAAACCCTTCCTTCACCTCTGACAAGACATCTTGTGAATGTGAGGAATACCAGGCCTCCACCGTGGTTCGGATTACACGTTAAACTGTAGGTCCTCTATTTTCATCTCACTGTCACCCTACCATTACACATTAGCGGAAGTGCGTATAACCCGAACGGGTAGTAAGACGCGGTGCTAATAATAATAATAATAATAATAATAATAATAATAATAATAATAATTTTCTTTGATTAAATCCGTAACTAACCTTGTGTTTGAAAACCATCAACTATGAATCAAAGACGTGGTATGGAACGTACAAGTCTAGGGAGTGGGTCACATGTCTAGTCGAGGGGACAACTGAAGCGTAACTTTAGGCCGGGCAACAAACGTGACGCGTAGTCTCGGCACCTGCCCCCACGTCGTCAAGTAGTACCGAGTCGGGCGAATGTCACGGACACGAGCCTGGCATGTTAACCATATATTATACATCCACTGTTGCTCTCCTGGTAGTTTACCATACACCCCTTATTGGTATGCTCGCCTGGTCAACGATTCGTAGTAGTTGGAATAACGTCAACAAAACAGATTGTACACCAACACTTTTTTATTAATTTTTATTTGAGGGGAAACCCACATTTCACCAATGATATAACTTTAGGCCAAGCCGGGAATCGAACCCGGGACCATTAGCTAGGTAGGCTGATGTGTTACCGACTAACCTAAGGTGTCGAACTCAGAAATTCTTTTGAAGGGATTTTTTTTTTAAGAATGTTATCTTTAGAAAGTGGTTTTCTTTTTAATATTAACAACTTATCAGTTGGATACTTGAAGAATACCTTAGAGGAAATGCACCCACATTAGCGTGCGAATGGGATGAGAAAACCACAGTGCTAAACTCACAAAGAAAGGGAAAACAACTCCCAGTACACCCAGCCGAGATTCGAGCCGCCACCTGGCCATCACCGGAGAAACACTCCTTTGACCATGCGAGCACCAATGTATGTAGTGGAAAACTACTCTTGGTGCAGACGGTCGGGCTATGGATGAGTCCCAACCTCACAGTAATTGATAATAATAATAATAATATTGCGCGACTGGACTACAACATTCGTATCCCAGTAGTAGAAATATTAACCAGTACTAATGTCCAGTGGACGCCCGAATGTACTAATTGTACGTACTTTCCTTGGAGAGGCTCTTTCCATGTTCCGATGAGATTAGATGATGCTGTTAGTGAATATGAGGGTGTGAAACAAGTGGAAATACTAAAATCCAACTTAAGACTAACCAACCAAATCCTGGTGACTGTTGGGGTGATAACCCACGGTGCCGGTTAACCAGTCAATGGTGATCAAGGGATTAAACACACTCGGCCACACCCATGGCCTTTTAAAACGTGGATGATTAAATTTGCGATCTTTCCACCTCACGATAGTTTCAAACCTGTGTAAAATACATTAGCGAGTCTTTCACTAAAATTTTCATCTATCGGGTAAATGAAAATTGTTCTTTCTATTGAAATTACACTGTACATTATAATAACACTGAAAGGTAGTAGCGTTAAATATATCGATAGGTGACCTGGTGGTCTAGGGGTAAGGTGTCAGACTTCTGTGCTGGGGTCTGGGGTTCAATCCTCGGACCCGGCACAGATTTATTTGATTACCAAACCCTTCCTTCACCTCTGACAATACGTGTATTAATCACAACTTGTGAATCTGTGGAATGCCAGGCCTCCTCCGTGGTTCGGATTCCACGTTAAATTGTAGGTCCTCCATTTCATCTCACAATCACCCTACCATTACACATTAGCGCAAGTGAGTATAACCCGAACGGGTAGTAAGACGCGGTGCTAATAATAATAATAATATATTATAAAGGAATGGGGAAATCACGTCTACTCTTGATATCATTTGAATAAATCAACGTACGATGAAGTAAGCAACCGGTTTTTCGACTAAATATAAGAAAACGGTCGATGTCGTCCCTTCATGTTTCAACAACAATAAAAAATGTTTTCAATAACTTTGGTTGCGTATAGCCTGAACAGGTAGTAAGTATTCAGTAATAAAAATAAATAAATATTCCTTTAGTTGATATCCTTCCCACCAGGGGGACAGGTCTACGCACGTTTTGGTCGTACGCTACCTCGAGCGTGTGCTTTAAGAGAGGGTGGGGGAAGTTTTTCTTTCTACACTGCCTTGCTCTTGATGTCGGTGGTCCAGTAGGTATATATTTCCCCCTCCGGATCAGGCAGGTAAAGGTGTCCAAATGGCGCGCCTGCTAAGTGTTCACTATGTCGTTTTGTGTTAGTTGTGAAACATAAGGATTAAATTGCTCTTGACGAATAATTCTATAATATATTGAAATTAATGAATGAAGGAAGTTGCCAATCACTAATGAAGTAGACTTGTGAGGAAAACAATCACTCAAAGTGATTCCTCACCCTTATCTTAGATCCTTAATTTGCCTATCCTTGTTCTTCCCCTTTGTACGTTTATATTTAAACACTTCCGCCGTACCATTTTGAGCTAGACAGTCCTCAGACAAATTAAGACAAGTTATAGAAAGCGAGACATCTTGGCTAAGATCTAATTTTTGCTGCTCCGCATCTTATTACCCACGCAGGGTATACGCATTTAATCAGTATACCAATGGGCTATATATGGGAAAATAATAATTTAGAGGAAAAGTACTTGCATTTGCGTGAAGTGCGAGTGGACAACTGTTCCGTTAAAGACCAACCTCAGTACGCTCGACCAAGAAATGAGACCCAACCTCTCCATCGTCATCCAACCAGATTAGATGAGCTTGAATTGTAGTCCAAATTCCCGCTGGCGAAGGTTTCTGAAACTGTTATATGCTTACTAGCTGAGTCCTAGCCTGTCGAGATATATAAAAGTGGAAAGTGGGAGAGTATTTGTCATCTAGGACGGCAAGAAGCGGGTGTCAAGTAAACCATCAGCGACGCCGGATGACGCAGTCATCGACCTGTTGTTTAAGCTAGAAGCCATCAAAGCTAGCAACGCAGAAACTTTACGCACCACCGATGATATAATCGGAGAATACTCCAGGTCGATAGCTCAGGAAATTCATCGCCAGAGACTCACAGAAAGCAGCTCACCCCACGAAAGGTCCTCCAAGGAGACAACTCCACCTCTCCTCAAAGAATACACCGGCCGAAAAGTCCTACAACACCAATGGCGGGGGACAGATTCACAGCAAGTCGAGGACTCGCTAGCATCTAACAAGGCACGCTTCAAAACCCTCGAGGACAGACTGTGCAGAACAACAGAAGATCGGCCGGGAAACATGGGACGGACCACCCAAACAAGCAGCCGCCCCAGAAGCTCATTTGCTTCCCCCAGCACCGCAGACCCAGGAGTCGCTGAGAGCCCTCAACACACCAACTATGCTGACGGATGAGACAACAGCCCTCCGAATGTTCCTCGCGCTGAAAGCCGGGACGGGAGAACTACCAGTGGGACGAGAGAAACACCGCATCCTGTCTTTAGCTTTATTCTACCCAGCAATGATACCAGAGGTCCAGCGCGTCATACTACATTGTGCTCACCTCGTATTCATTGTAATGACCAAAGGCTGGCCGCAGGAGGGGATGCCGATGCGAGCATATTCCCATCAAAATTCCAAGTGCCAGCACCGCCGCAGATCCTAGTGGTGTACCGGGACCGAACCACGCAAGCCCGGGGTCGAGGCGGAGTAATCAAGCGCGGAGCGTCAAGAAGAGGACCAGATGGATGTAGCCTTTCAATGCTACATAAGGAAAGTATACCTAGTAGCCTTTCAATGCCACATAAGGAAAGTTTACCTAGTGGCCTTTCAATGCCACATAAGGAAAGTTTACCTAGTGGCCTTTCAATGCCACAATAAGGAAAGTATACCTAGTAGCCTTTCAATGCCACATAAGGAAAGTATACCAAGTAGCCTTTCAATGCCACATAAGGAGAGTATACCTAGTAGCCTTTCAATGCCACATAAGGAAAGTTTACCTAGTGGCCTTTCAATGCCACATAAGGAAAGTATACCTAGTGGCCTTTCAATGCCACATAAGGAAAGTGTACCTAGTAACCTTTCAATGTCACATAAGGAAAGTATACCTAGTAACCTTTCAATGCCACATAAGGAAAGTATACCCAGTAACCTTTCAATGTCCCATAAGGAAAGTATGCCTAGTAACCTTTCAATCTGTCAAAGGCAAGTACATCCAGAAATATTTCAATCTCTCACATAAGGAAAGTATACCTAGTAACCTTTCAATGCCACATAAGGAAAGTATACCCAGTAACCTTTCAATGTCCCATAAGGAAAGTATGCCTAGTAACCTTTCAATCTGTCAAAGGCAAGTATATCCAGAAATATTTCAATCTCTCACATAAGGAAAGTATACTCAGTAACCCTTCAATCAGTCACATAAAGCCCTTCCTAATATAATTGCCATGTAGTATTTTCAACATCTTTATCCTAAATATGTTGTTTATTTTTGTTAATTTTGGGGGGTCTACATTTAAGTATTACTAGCAGCACGAGTCCAGCGTTACTCAAGCAAAGTTATATGTCTTGTGAAATTTACTTGGATTTAAGGGATTAAACTTCTCCTTGGCGTTAAATTTCTATAGAAAACCAATAGCTACTATATTATACAGCACATACCGATAGCGAATGATATTGAATACCAATATAACAACACAAAAAAGGTGATAGCACTATTTAAATTTTCAGGCTCATAATTAATATGTTTAAAAAGGGTTTAGTATAATACACCTGATTTCCACCCCCTCAGATTTCCCTTAGTATGTAGGGCTGGGCTAAATTTCTTGGTTTTTACATTTTTGCTTTAACAAACACATTTTATTTACAGTAGATGATTATTAAGATAGATCTATTTTTTTAAATGTTCTTACTTTTACGATCCAACTATATTTAATATAAGGTGGAAAAATGAAGCTAATGAACTGTAAGGTATTGAACAAGCTTTATCTTGGAGCTTGTCCTAAAAATTCATACATTAAACAAACCACCCTTTCCCCATCCACCCAGGATTTAAATAACGACCCCCCAAGCCGCTCCGAAATTAATTACTTAGGAGGTATGGCTATCTGAAGGCAGCCTTACACAAATAGAGGTAATATTTTTAATTTAAACAAGGGAAAAATTAATAAAATATTTTTCTTTAACAAAATGAAATAACTCGCTCCGGTTAGCACGCAGGCTAAGGTAAAGGTTCTAATCTTAGCCGGGTGTTTTAAAAGTGATCTTTCCTAAATAGTTTTCTATCCTCCTTCCACTCCAATGTGAGTACATCCATTCTAGAAGTTACCTCACTCATATCTATATAACTCGTATAAATGTCCAGATAGGCCGTACGAGTAGTAAGAGGTGATGCAAAAAATAAAGGTAGTGTAAATAAATTAAATGGCTTGAGCCAATATAATTATTTTTTTAGCACCGTATCTTACTAGCCGTTCGGGCTATACGCTTATTTACTAATTTCGCTAATGATTTTAGGGATGCGGAAGGCTATATTTTTATGAAATGTACCCGCATTTGCATGAAGGCAGAGTGGAAAACCATTTATGAAAAATCCCCCTCAGTACACCCAACCGATATTCGAACCTCGATCTCCCCCGTCATTGGCAATCTAGTCTGACACGAGATTAGCGCCTTAGGCCATGCGGTCACTGAAGCGAGCCAGTTAAAAGATTCTTGTTAATGTTAGTTTATCTATCTAAAAACGCCCCACTGTAAACCAAGCTCGGGGGGTGGTCACTATATCATGTCCCCAAACAAACACACACACACACACACACTGGGAGACTATGTTTACTGGTGGTAACAATCCCACCCAGCCGGTTATTCGTTTCACACATACCCGCGGGCCGACGAGGAAAAAGCCAACAGGTTTACCGCGTGCGGTTTCTTACTTAATAGCCGACAATAATTTCGGAGGCACATTCATCGTAATAATTGGTCAACCTGACTTTCCATGTTACAGTGACAAATATTGCTAGGAGAAAACTTTTCTTCTTTAATAGTGATAACTCAGTGACTTGTATTATTCAATACTAATATTCAATATGAAATAATACTCTTTGCGCGCAGGGTAACCCATTAGTAGCTTTATATATTTCTGTTTTGACAAGTATAATCGACGTCCCAGCTCAGGAGCACACACACGGAAGGGGTCCAGTGGGTCCGGACCACCCCCCTAACCCCTTCAAACATGTGGGATGGATAAAATCTATTATTTATCATTATCATTACAGTAAATAACTATATCTAACGCCTAGGGTTATACTGTATAATATATATATATAATAATTAGTAATTTGTTCAAAGTATAAGTCTTAAACGAGTAGTGGATTGAATTGATTATCGACTTGTAACTTATTTACTTTAGACACTCCCCACCCCCCTTAAAGAAGAATTTCTGTGCACGTCCCTGTCCCAGCTCATCCATAAATGAATTAGATAATAAACAACAGCATTCTTGTAAGTTGTAACAGTATATGTTGAGAATGTTGTTGGTCCACGCATGTGACCGAACGGTTGGAAGAAGAGGACAGTAATTCCTAGAAATTCTTGATAGGTTCCAGATGTAGGGTGAGGGGATATAAAATGTTAAAATGATTTATACATTTTTATTTGATTGACCTATTAATGTCCTTTCAAATTTGGATAACGTATTAATTGGGATAATAGATTTCTGTGGCAAAAATACAATCTGTATATTATGTCTATTTCTGTAAGCACACAAGAGTTTATATGTAGGTGTATTTTCCATGTTTTTCCAGCATCGTCGGTATGTATATAATATCCAAATTGCCAGTTTATGGGAGTTTTTGGTTGTTTTTTATGAAAGCATAAAAACATGCATAGGCAACTGAGAAATCTGGATTGGCGAAAAAAAACATGTATGGTTGTGCCTAATAATCGAACTAGGCTTATGTCCAATACCTAATGAATATGTCCAAACTTCTTGATAGGCTATATCTTAAAAACCACAAGCATGTGTTTGGAAACCTCAAGGAATAAAATTATGTGTTCGTACAGTGCCTTGATGATTTATATTGGGGTCAGTCGTGCTAACCACACTGTAAACCCTATGTAGCTTCAGAGATATGAGTAGTTGAACCTTATGTTTTCACACGAGCCACCCTATATAGTGTAAGAAGTATGTGTATATCAACCTTATGTTTGACGCGATATTCCCATGGCCCTACAGGTGGGGGAGGGGTGTGGTTCGCACGCGGCCACCTCGTTATGACACCCTCGCCAGGAGGCGTCATGGTGGTCCATTCAACCCCTCCACACACACACATGGACTTGTTTATCGCACTCTCCCCATCCATCAATCCTGACCCTCATGACTCCGCGGGGATAAAGGAGACACTACAGATTTCATGTTGCGCTTCCGGGACGCTTCCGAACTCGTCCCGCCGTCGTTAAAAGGGTGGACATAAGGTACATGGCTTAGTGGCAGAAAGTCCGGGTCGACTTCCTAGTCAGAGGACCCTGGTTCGACCCAAGGCAGGAAGGCATGACATTTTTTTTTTTTCAGTGGCCTGAAACCTATTGTAATAATTATTTGAACTATTTCTAGAAACATAGATGATTTTTAAGTGTGATAGTTTGGAAATAGTTTAGTTACTATGGCATTTAGTAGAATAACTTTATGTTTATTCTAAAATGCTAAAAAAAAATCACCTCGTCTTACTACCCGTTCGGGTTATACGCATGCATATTTACTAATGTATTAAGGTTACGGAAGATTTCATCCTAGAGTAAGCGTACCCGTATTTGCATGGAGGTGTAGTAGAAAAATATTTAAGAAAAACCTTTCTCAGTATATCAAACCGAGATTCGAAACCCAACCTCCCCGTGATCAGCAATCCAGTATATTGGTAGACTAACACCTTAAGAGTCTCTGAGCGAATTTTCCCCTTAAAAATACATTGGTTCAAATAAGAGCGTTCACAAAGAGGGGGGGGAGCTTGCAACCGGACCAGAAGAGCCGCTCGTATCCGCAACAAAATTACCTGACGCGCGGGCTTAATACTACCCAACGAACTTGAAGATGCATTGACTCAAACGCATGTTTTCAGACGAGAGGAAATAAACAGCGCATCAAGTTTCCTAATGAAGCTCTCTCGAGGTAGATCAGCTAAAAAAAGTTTAAAGTGATTTGTCTCAAAGACGCTTCGGTGGCCGTGTGGCCTAACGCGCTACTCTCGTGTTGGACTAGACTGCTGAAGATGGAGATATTTGGGTGTGATACCAATCGGGTGCACTCAGCGTGGTTTTCCCTAAATGGTTTCCCACCCTCCCTCTACGAAAATGTGGGTGCACTTCATTTAAAATCTAAACATTCATAATCCCTAACATATTAGTGTAATTAGTACATAAACATACTACCCGAACAGAAAGTAAGACGCGGTGCTAAAGAAAGATTTATCTCAATATCCTACAGAAGCTAGCGATGTGCCTGTATAAGCTAGTGCTGATGTGCTTGTGGAAACGCTTATAGATTTAGAGCTTTTGAACAATTAAATTCATTCTTGTGCTGGTTTATGGAATGTGTTATGCGATCTTTACAAGGACTGCCATAAAATAAAAAGGAAGAGGCACAGCAGGAAGTGAACAATACATTGAATGTGGGTTATAGAATTCTACATGCTTCAAATAAAAAGCTATTTTGATTCACGCCGTCAGCCAGGATATATCCTTCCCCCTCGTCAACAGACCAACTAACACACCTCGGTGGCGTAGTTAGCTATTATTATTATTATTATTATTATTATTATTATTATTAGCACCGCGTCTTACTACCCGTTCGGTCTATATGCACTTACGCTAATGTGTAATGGTAGGGTGATTGTGAGATGAAATGGAGGACCTACAGTTTAACGTGGGATCCCAACCACGGCAAAGGCCTCGCATTCCCCACATTCACAAGTGGTGATTAATACACGTCTTGTCAGAGGTGAAGGAAGGGTTTGGAAATCAGATAATTCTGTGCCGGGACCGAGGATTGAAACCCGGACCCCCAGCACAGAAGTCCGACACCTTACCCCTAGACCACCAAGTCCCCCGTAGTTAGCTAAAGCGCTAGTTTCGTGTTGAGCTAGACTGCCGAATACGGGAGATCGAGTTTTGAATCTCGCTCGGGTGAACTGGGGGTGGTTTTTCCTAAATAATTTTCCACTATCCCTCCACGCAAATGCACTCTCTTTATATTCAACCTTCACAATTCCTAACCCATAAGCGTATAGCTGGAACGGGTAGTAAGACGCGGTGCTAAATAAATACACAGCACAACTGAACACGGATGGATCTTCCCTTTCGTGTAAAAGGAACGTCAGAATATTGTCCTTGCGGATAAACACCGCGGGGGAAAGTCCTTCTCGTGTGGAAGGGGCCTAGTAATAATATATTACCCAATTCGGAGGCCTCTCACAACTCTGGCAACGACTCACATGGCACTCTTGCTCTTTACCTTAGCAATTATAGATGTTTGGTGCTCAGGAGGTGTCGTGAAGGGTTGCCAGGATAACCATAGCTTATTTTAACCCTATCTGTGATGTGTTTCCCCCGTTTCGGTTCCAATTAGACCAATCATTCATAAGCTCTGCTCTATATTTTTTTATCACCGTATGTTACTACCCGTTCTAGGTTATACTCTTATGTACACAAATTACGCTAATAGTTTTAGGGATTAGGAAGGAAATTATATTTAAAAGAAGTGTGCCCTCATTTGCATGGATAAATGGTGGAAAACCATTTTGGAAAACCACCCTCAGTACATCTGACAGAGATTCGAACCTTGATCTCCCCGTAATCGGCAGTCTAGTCTACCGCGAGAGTAGTGCGTTAGACCCAGCGGCTACCGAAGTGGTTTCTGGAATCAAGACAATGTCACAATAGCATTTTATTCACATAAAGTTAGCTTCATTTTAAAATACATTTATATTTTGGTCGTATATTTGTATCTATGGCATTTTAAGATAGCATTTTACTTTAAAGATACCAACAACACATCTGAAATTATCGTTATATTTTAAGCCTAGTGAAAAATGTTCATAATATCCGTAAATTAACATAATATAAATAGGCCAAATTGTTAAAACACATCTCTTTAAGAATAATAGTCTAGTTTTATTGAGAAGAGTATCACTAGTAAAAAAGGTAAAATCATGAAAGCCGCGATAGTAAAAGTTTCCCCAAGTTATGTATGATTAATGTACCATTTTATAAAAAATTATATAATTTATTTTCCTAAACGTTTTTTTCGTGAGATTGTAGCTTTTAGTAGCTCTGTTCTCCGACGTGTAGCTTAGTCGGTTGTGGGTTTACCTACTAAGTTAATGTACTCGGGTTTGATACCCGGGATGGCCGAAAAATGTATCATTGCTGAAATGTATATTTACTTTTTCACAATGAATATATTAATAATAATAATAATAATAATAATAATATTTAGCACCGCGTCTTACTACCCGTTAGGGTTATATACGCTTTAAGTACTAATTACTCTAATGGATTAGGAATTGGGAAGGTTAAATTAGAGGAAGTGAACCCGCATTTGCGTGGAGGGAACCACCCCCAGTTCACCCGACCGAGATTCGAACCTCGATCTCCCCGTCCTCAGCAGTCGAGCACAACACGACAAGCGCGTTAGCCATTTCACAGTGAAGAATTCACGACTGGGAAACAGGATGTTGTGTTTGTTATAGGTTTAATTTAATGTATAAATTGTGTACTGATGTAATTTGTCGTTTCATAAAGTGCACTTTAAATACTATTTTTTTTTTATGTTAAATTTTTCTTGAACTCTACAGTTCCTAGTAATCTACTACATAACAGTAAAGCACTGGTGTATTGATATCATTCATATAGACTACATTAGTTCAAATGTTTTAAGTATCATTTTAATTAGTTAGAAACCTGCTTCAGTGGCCATATGGTCTAAGGCGTCACTTTGGCAATAGACTAGACTGAAAACAGGGAGATCAGGTTTGGAATCCCAGTCGTGTGTACTTAAGGTGATTTTTCTTAAAATGTTTTTCAACTCTCCCTCAACACAGCTTCGAGTACACTTACTTTGAAATTAACCTTCCTCATCCCTAGCTCACTAGCGTAACTAGTACATATGCGTATAACCTGAGCATGTAGTAAGAGATGGTACTAAAAAAGTTATTTAGTAACGTACGTTCAACACTAAAATTGTTAACTCTTTCTAAGGGGTATGGATTGGGAGGATAATTTGGAGTAAAGCCACCCGCATTTGCGCAGTCCACCCAATCATCAAGATTCGAACGTCGAGTTTGGTGGTCTTTGGGTATAGTGCTTACCTCTGGACCCGGTGTTCGTGGGATCAAGCCCAGCTTGGATCGATGGATTTTTTTAGAGCGATAAAAATCCGTAGGGGAAGTAAAGCCGTCGAGCACATGTCAATTGTGGCATGTAAAAGATCCCTGGAAGGTATGTGAAAATACCTTTCCCGGCAAAATTGGTAGGCCCTTTCGCTCTCACTCATAGAAATTCTCATGTACTGATATGATCAGTTGATTCAGAAAGTATAGTTTAAATACCTCAAATAAACAAATAAGATTCGAACCTCGAACTTACTGTCACCAGTCTTATGACCATATGACTACCGGTTTGGTTAAAAATGTTTTAGTAAACATTTTGTTTGTATTAGAACCAACTAAACCACGATAAATCTTACCGTATTGTGACCTCTGTGTTTAATTCCCACTAAAAATATAATGCATTTAAAAACTGGTTTTTAAAACGTTCGTGTGTCGTCACTTAAGATTAGTCTTTAAATAACCATTAAGATGTTTTATTCGCCTTTAGTGAGAATGTTTTATAGTTGTCTTGGAATTAAACGGTTAAGACTTGGTAACATTAAATACTTTAGTAATACGATTTAAAGTAGACAACGGTTGTCTCTGCGAGCATAACGTTAAAAAAATATTCATCTCGTGAACTCATTCAACACGGGAATTATTGAAAAAATAGAAACAAAAGTTTGTGACCCTTCCTATGGTCGTGTGCCCGCATCTCGTCGCGGTAGGCGCATCACACGTCACAAAAAAAAAATACTCCCTCAACTAGGGCGATAGTCCGCACGCCCGAAACACACGCCCGTAATCACGCAACTGATAGGACATTATGCTACATAATGCTTCCGCCATCACTGTTGCACTTTACAAATATTATCACCTGCTTCTCACTCGCACTGGTGGTCACATGGTATTATTCACAAGGTTCGTAATATTATGATTTTGTATCACGCCTTACTTACTACTCATTCGAGCTAAACGCATATGTAGCTACTACAGTAGCCCCATGGCTTCTTTGGTGCTGGCTGACAGCTCACAGCTGACTTCTGACAGTCAACATTTAGGTATATACCTACATTTTGACTGTCAGAAGTAACAGCTGCTAAACACATGATTTTGCAGATCATATGGTTTGGCGTAGGAATACATAATTTGGTCTGGTAACTTTTCAAAGCTGTCAGTCAGCACCAAAGAATCCATGGGGCTACTGTAACTACGCTAATGTGCTAGGAATGAAGAGGATTGAAATTTTAGTATAATTATACTCGAATATGTGAGGAGGGAGGGTGGGAAACCATTTAGGTAAAACCATCCTTTGCACACCACGGCCCGAAAAACATATATGAACGTCCCACTCATATGTAATAATTATATATATATAGCACCACTTCTTACTACCTGATCAAGCTATACCCATTTTATATTACTATATGGCCTGCAGTAATATACATACACACAGAAAATAATAGTTTAATTTTGGTGCGTAGATAATTTTGGATAATAAAAAACGCTTTCAGCGTATTTCTTCGATTTTAAAACGGACTTTCCACCCNAACGGCTCTAAAACAAAGATGCTGCTTAGAATCACAGTTATTTGTAGACCAATGGTCTAGATGACTCAGAACATGATATATTATGGGTTAGTAAGGATAAATACTACTCAGGAGAATCAGACTCTGAATGTGAAGTAGAATCTGATATTGATTCAGATGCAGATATAGACGGCTCAAAAGAATCGGATGGATTACAGATAATGATTCAGAAGGAAGGGATAAAAACAATCCTATTGATAAATAAGGTACTCTTGTTGGTAAATTGAATTCTGTAATACAAATATTTCTTAAATATAGGTTATTTTAGCGTTTTGTTTTCTTATAATCAAAGCTTTTTTCTGTTGGAGGTACTGAAAAATTAAGGTGCCTCTTACAATTGATGACGTCTAAGTATCGAATAAATACGGTATTTCAAACAGTGATATTTTTTTATCACTTTAAATACTTACTTGTTAGTGGTAATTTTTATTTTGATATATTAATAAATACTTATAAGAGTATTTCTCCAACCCAATAAAACATCTGGGAAAATATAGGCCCTAAGTTTTTTTTATATATTTTAAATGCTTACCGTTAAATAACTAGAGTATACCGTATATTCCATTCACGGTAGGAATTACTCTCTGAAAGGTCTTTTTTCCTACCAATATCCTACTATATAGTAGATTTATGGTAAGGGAAAAAGGCCTTTCAGAAGTCAACTCCTACGGTGAATGAAATATATATATATGCCTACATCGATGGGCGTGCAAATTTAAAGACGGAGTCTTTTGGTCTAGTCTGCTGGTGTCATGGAGGTCAGAGTTCGAGTTCCAGCCGGATGTACAGAGGGTGGTTTTTATCTAGACGGCTGCCCACGTTCCATTCCTTCAATGCGATTACATTTTATCTCAATTATATCTTCCTCATCGTTTAGCGTGATTAAAAATGTTCGTAGTCGATACGAGTATTAAGACGCGATTCAAAAACCAAAGTAAAGAATATACTTAAGCAAACATGTTTCTATAGTATGTGTGAACCTTGTAAATCTGTCTCCTTGGACCCCTGCCTTAGAGCTTTCGACCCTCGAAGCGGCGTATTAGACTAGATTGTCTGTGATGGGCAAGTCGAGACTTCAAATCTCGGCCGTTAACACTGTAGGTGTCTTTCCTTTGATATCCCTCACCTACCCCAACAACCTCGGTGAAGAACATACTAATTTAAAAAAAACTGCTTCTCCCTCTAACATGACGAGATGGTTCACATGTCAAGTAAACCCCGGTTCAATCCCCGGTCGTAGCTTAAGAGTGTTCAAACAAATTTTGAATTATATTTAACATTCCATTATGGTGACCTGGCGGTCCAGGGGGTAGGTGTCGGACTTCTATGCTGGCGGCCGGGGTTCAATCCTCGGTCCCGGCACAGATTTATCTGATTACCAAACCCTTCCTTCACCTCTGACAAGACATCTTGTGAATGTGGGGAATGCCAGGCCTCCACCGTGGTTCGGATTCCACGTTAAACTGTAGGTCCTCCATTTCATCTCACAATCACCCTACCATTACACATTAGCGTAAGTGCGTATAATCCGAACGGGTAGTAAGACGCGGTGCTAATAATAATAATTATTATGCCCTTTAGATGCAGCTACGTTGTGCGCTTTTAATCTACTACGAAGAAGGTATATAAATTCAACTTGTGCGCTTTCAGTACATAGCCAAAATTGACACGCACATTTGCTATTAATCATTTGGTGGTAGTTTAACTTTTAGCTCATAAAAGTAAGGAATTGGAATCAGAAACTGTCAGCTTATTTTTCGTGTTATTTTTATTTAGGACGGTGACAGACTGACGTTTTGGTCGCTGCGACACAAACGCTGCGACCAGGTCGCTCTAGTGGATTGCATTGTTTCATATGAGAGGGGTCGCTACGCCCAAGAAACACTCACAGCGACGTTGTAAAATCTGTCGTGGCGTTCGTGTCGTTAGTCGCTCTTATCTGAAATAATGCAACACGCTAGAGCGACCTGATCGTGGCGTTTGTGTCACAGCGACCAAAAAAAACGCGAATAAAACGTCAGTTTATCGCCGGCGTTAGTGATGTGACATATTGTTTCTTCAGCTCATACGTATATTGCACTAATTTAACTGTATAGTATGAAGAAATTTAATGTTAAAGAGGCATACCAGTAGAAATTTTAGGACTATATTAAGAAAAAGGGCCGTTAAATCACTATATGTTAACCCACCTTCCTTTTTCTTCTCCCTAAAATCACCCATTCGGGATTCGGAACCTATCCCGACCTATCGGCTTATAGCTGAATACGGCAGTCGAGTTTGTCAATTCTAGTCAAACTCTGCCGGTTGATACTTTTACTGACTTGGCATAGGCTGTTAGCCAGGAAAGTGGTTTCGATCCAGCTAAAGATAAAAACATCTCACTCTGTGCGATTCTCGAACATATAAAGTAATGAGAGCTGTTTAGGTGGTGATAGACAAAAGCTAAAGCACATTGGGCTCGATAATTCTTCAGTTTTTTTATGACATAATTATTATTTTGGCCAAAATAAAACAGTGTTCCAGCGGAAACATTTAGAGTAATTTGTTACAAACCGTAATTTCAACATTTTTTGAATAAATATCATGTCCATTGCGTAATTTGACTAGAATGTTTTCTCTTCATTTAAAAAATGTCTAGTCAAATGCCTCAATGATTATGACAAATATTCAATAACGGTAGATATTATTATATGAAGAAAATTAAACTAAATATAGCCTATCCACTGTAAAAAGGTTTTAATTGTTTTGGCCAAAATAGTGCTTGGTCATAAAAATTACATAAAATATGGAGCCTTGAGCGTTCCTTTTCATCCCAACTTGAAAAATAAAATTGTGTAAGCCACATTTTAATCACCGCGTCTCACGGATTGTACGCGTATATAGTCTAAGCGATGAAGATTTTATTGAGATAGAGTGTACCCTCATTTTCGTTGAAGGAGTGTGTAAAACCATTTAGGGAAAGCCAGCATCAATGCACCCGACCGGGATTCAAGCACCATCTCCCCTCCATTAGTAGTATATTGTGAGAGTGACGCCTTATACCATTCGACCACCGAAACGGTTGCTCTATGCTAACAAAAATTGACCTGCAATCTACTTTCTAAGGTACAAAAATAATTTGTTTTGCAATGAGCAATAAATGTGTGGATGAGTGGTCATTTTAATCACTGTTTGAACCTCTTTTTTTTTTCTTTTTTTCAAATGAATGAGTGGCCAAAGTAACAAAATAAATGCAAGACAAAATGAAAGATAATAATTATTTAGGTAAAGTCAATAATACAGGTTTTTATTGTTTGTATAGGTCTTGATTAAAGATTTCCTATTTTTCCCATTATTATAATTATTATATAGCCTGTTTGTTTTTTGTCACCCCGTCTTACCACCTGTTCAGGTTATCATTACTCTAATTAGGTAGGGATGAGGAACGAAGCATTTTAGAGGTATTCTACCCGCATTTGGAAAACCATTTAGGGAAAACCACCCTCAATAGACGCGACAAGGATTCGATCCTCGATCTCCCCGTCCTCAGCAGTTGAGCTCAACACGACTAGCGCGTTAGCCAACTACGCCACCGAGGTGGGTGATAAAATTGTTGAATAGATTCTATGAAATGTTTACAAACATATTTCACTCACCTAAAAAGGAGTTAATCTTGACATATAATAGGTAAGTTGTCCTCTTATAAGATGTTAATGATATTTTTTTTAAACCTGTTCCGGATGGTTATACTTTTTCAAGGCATATTCCTTCTGGTATGAGAGTATATGTTCGGGATAGCCGACTCAAAACTTTTTTCTTAATTAAAATAGAAAATAAATTTAAAATACTAGTTTAATTTAAATTATGAACTTGTTAGTGCCGGAAGATTTTTTTTTACTACAGTAGGACCAATATTCTCGAAAAACTGGTTACTTTAACTGTAATCATATTTCGAGAAAGATGTGATACGATTTGATATGTGTGGACCCGGTTCTGGCTATCTTTTTTTTTTCGCACCTTGTTTTACAACCAAACCATTTGGGATATTTAAATATTCACAGTAATCAAACAGGAATAAGGAATAAAATGCTAAAAAAAAATTACCCTTATTCGTATGAAGAGTGGAGAAAGCATTTAAGAAAAAAATCATCCTCAGTACAAACGGCTGGGATTCGAACTCAGACCTACCTACTACCGGCGAACCAAATCAGACAAGTTTAACACCTTAGTTGCCCATCAACGTAGTTGACAAATTATAAACGTTGATTAACGTTTTTTATTTTGAAATAGTTTAGATAAATCTGATTTTCTAACACAAAATACAAACAAAAACAAAATATGTTGAACAAAAAGATGTCAAGCGGATAGGGATTAAAACACAAGTATTCAAATCCTTGTAAGAGTGTTATTTTTTTTATAAGTTTAACACAATGAGCTTCATCTTTCCAGAAAGACTTTTTTTTTTTAAACAGAAATATTCTTAAAACAAGACAATTTATTGAGTTGCTATGTTATAGTTTGGTCTGTATAATTGGTAAGCTTAAGTGAGGAATAGTAGGCCTATGGGATGATTATAAAAAACGGTATATTATAATTGATTTAAAAACCTAGTTTAAAGACACGCTACAAAAAACTTGTGCTCCAAAAGTAATTTCATGATTATATACTATAAACGATTAATACTACTGCGAATTTAAATTAATCTGTTTAAGTTATTAAAACACAATCATAAAAAAACTAAACTTAGGAAAACTTGAAGGACATCACCTTAGGACATCAAGCGCTAATGACAGACTTAAGGTCATCGTGTTTACTTAGCGCAAAAAATACTAATCGTCTCGTCTTTTTTATTTTGTGCTAATTAAGGATCACACCTCCTTAATTTTTACTGCTACTCGACACCTCGGCGATAAAGTATTGTGATCGTCCAAAAAAAATTAAATTAAGGATTTGGATAAATGTCGACGTTTCATTGACCCCATGTAACCGAAACAGTAGTTTTTGCAATGTCTCACACTAGAGCCTAAACCATTTTACCTATCGGGCTAGAACTTGGTACAATAGCCCCATGGCTTCTTTGGTGCTGACTGACAGCTCACAGCTTTAAAAAGTTACCAGACCAAATTACGTATCCCTACGCCGAACCATATGATCTGCAAAAACATGTGTTTAGCAGCTGTCACTTCTGATGGTCAAAATTAAGGTATATACCTAAATGTTGACTGTCAAAAGTCAGCTGTATTTAGTAAGGATCCCCCGAGGGGATTTTGGAATTAGATATCTAACCCTAAAATTAAGGCTACGGTAGTTTACCGATGGGCAAAAATAGAAAAAAAAAAAAAATCTTAAAATCCACTGACGATTTTTAATTTCGGATCAAGACATTGTTTAACACTACAAACAAAATTGCAATTCTCGTCTACACATGGAAATGCCTTTAGAGAATAAGAAATTTCCAATTTTCCTCATATCAACACTACTATTTCAGATACGAAATAACTTACCATTGTAAAGTTTTGGTACCGTTAAAAATAAAAAAAATGATATATTAATTTGAAATGTATATTTAAAAAACTAATAGTTTCTGAGCTATAAACAAAAATATTTATAAATATGAAATTGATTGCTATGCTCTTTGGCGGACAGAGATTAATTATTCTCTTTCCTTGATGGTCCTGCAACAGTATATATTATTTCATTTTTGCATTTTGGTGAAGTGTTTCTAGAACTATGAATATTATTTAGTTTCACAAATCTGAGTTTTTAATAAATCTATTTATTTTTAAGATTAAAGAAAAGAGAACGTTTGTTCGGTGCACCGTACAATTTATTTTACTTATCAACATATGATTTCTATTTTTTCGATACACATGAACAGCGTAGAGGTCGATATATCTAATATATATTTATACATGTGGGTTACGTTGGTCTCGTGGTGCTAGTAGTTCCCCTACCCGCCAAAAAAAAGGGGAGGGCGTGGTCTACTCGAGGACAATACCGTGATGTGACTGGTTGTCGGCGGGTTCTCCCTCAATTAACCGATGGGGGGGAGGAGCTTTGCCCCCCCTCTCATTTTGCCATCTCAGGGGGATGGATTGCAGTGGTGGTTGTGACGGAGATGATGATGATGGTGATGGTGATGATGCTACATGCATACATTCAGTCAGTAGTGTGACGTGTGTCTTGTGATCAACATACCAAGAGACCGTTGGGAGACGTCTGCGGGTAGTGGTGGTTCCGAGAAATATTCCGCGAGTCTGGATACCATGGTTGTCCTGTAAGTAAACGTTTTTATCCTTCTTCTCTCGTGTGTACATGGTATATAGGAAGTCTTATGATCTTGAGAGTCATGTGATTATGATTGCCAGAAAAGACTTTCGGCACTTTACACACTTTAGCTGATGGGCGTGGAAAAATGTCCTTAAAGTTTGTGTTAAAATTGACTTTCATCACAGAGAATTTCTCCCTTTAAATATTAAAGTAGGTACAAACAAATACAAACATACCTATAAGAACCTGCAGTCTAGGACAACTGGGCGCTAGGACAACTAGACGTTAAAAAACACTCTTTTCTTCTATTTTTAACTATTTTCCTAGTATAATGCAATGCACTTTTTTTTAGAATATAAAAAATGCACCATTTTTTTCATATATTATTCAATTAAAGTTAAAAAGTGATGGGTAAAAACAAAAAATTAACTTTTTTTAACTAATCATATTTTTCAGCGCAACATCATATATTTTTTCAATTACGTAAATATTCAATTTTAGAGTTGTTAAATAAAATCTTATTAGCGGAAACTTAATTAATTCATATCTATATAGTTAACCCAACTTAACCTAACCTAACCTAGCTACTGCAATGCATTAATACAAGACAAAGAATATTTAAATAAAATATGATGTTGCGCATAATCAAAGAGTGCTTCCTTTGCTTTTAATTATCACTGTTTAATTAAAAAGAAAAAAGTGTATTGCATTATGCAAGAAAAAAAAAGTGAAAAAAAATTATCATAAAAAGTGGGGCTACTTTTGGCGCCCAGGTGGTAGCGCCCAGTTGTCCGGATCCGAATAACCTATGCATACAGCTCAAAAAAAGAACTCCGTACTTAATCCAGCCTCACTAACTTTCTCCACCCTTCCCTATCCTTGCGAATACTCCCTTCACTTCAACAACATCCATACACTGAGGCATGCATGCTCTAATGTTTCTCTCTTTAACACATTCGTCTACAACATCTAAACACGTCTTACAAATCAGAGTATTTTACCTAAAGCGGCAAATATTTAAAAAAAATTGTTTCTATTAGAGGTTAAGAAAGTACAATTAATCTTTTTTCCCCCTATTTATAAGGACTCTAAAAACACTACTCTACTAGAATTTTGATGGGAAAAAACTCTTTAGAAAATACAAACACATTTTTTTGCAGTCAACAATAACATTTTATTTTATTATTGGTGTTATTTTATGGGTATAGTTTAATATATATACTACATATCACATGTATTTACGTATGGAATACATGAAAGTAATCTTGTGACTTTTCTGTCAGATAAGAGTCTTCCTATGAAAATAGGATTACGTAGTATATCAAATGTCGTCCTAAAGTAACTAAATACGTATAACTATGTATTCTAACATGCTGTCACCCGCTTCAGTGGTCGAATGGTCTAAGGCGTCACTCTCGTCTTAGACTGGCCTGTTATTGACGGGGAGATCAAGGTTTAAAAACCGGTCGGGCCTACTAAGTGTGAATTTTTCATTCTCCTTCCACGTAAATGTAGGTATATTGAATCTAAAATGCTTTCTTCCAAACCCCGACGAGTAATTACAAAACAAAACCTGAACAGGTAGTAAGACGCGGTGATAAAGAAAACATTGCAACTCTAGCACACCTTGTTTGATATATTTTCTGAATGACAATAGTACTAAGACCTATATATATATAGGTCTTAGAACTATTGTCATATATATATATATATATAGGTCTTAGAACTATTGTCATTCAGAAAATATATCAAACAAGGTGTGCTAGAGTTGCAATGTTTCTTTATCACCGCGTCTTACTACCTGTTCAGGTTTTGTTTTGTAATTACTCGTCGGGGTTTGGAAGAAAGCATTTTAGATTCAATATACCTACATTTACGTGGAAGGAGAATGAAAAATTCACACTTAGTAGGCCCGACCGGTTTTTAAACCTTGATCTCCCCGTCAATAACAGGCCAGTCTAAGACGAGAGTGACGCCTTAGACCATTCGACCACTGAAGCGGGTGACAGCATGTTAGAATACATAGTTATACGTATTTAGTTACTTTAGGATGACATTTGATATACTACGTAATCCTATTTTCATAGGAAGACTCTTATCTGACAGAAAAGTCACAAGATTACTTTCATATATACTTTCATTACTTTGTATTACTTTCATATATACTTTCATTACTTTGTATTACTTTCATATATATATATATATATANATACAAGGGCAGTGATAAATTAAAAAGTTGATTTCCGGTTCGCAAGTTTTTTCTAAACATATTTTAGTATTGTTGTTGGAAATAAAAATAAAGTTAGCTTTATGATTATGTTTTTAAACATGAAGACAAAAGGTTGCTGGACTTGTATTCCAAAATATTGACGAGTGCCACCATCTGAAAGTTAAAACTAGAAATTTTTCGTGGATTTCATCGTTTCAACATTTTTATATTGAGTGAATTTTAGTGAGTAATTTTTTTTAAATTTGGAAATCTTTAAGACATTGTTCGAAAGAATATAGTCCAATTGTTAAGAACAATTTGTAAAAACATTAAATTTACAAATTGAAAATGGTATGAATATTTTCCAATATACTATTAAGTCTATATTTGTGGCTAACCTGAATTTGGCCGGTAACACCTATATGTCGCTTCACATTGGGGTTTACTGTATCTAACATTTAAAAAACAAGAGTGGGACAATTTTATCATATTTTAAAAAATAAACCAAAATGTAAATATTAAGATTATATAAATGAGAAAACTTCAAGCGTAATCTTGTTTCTAATCTCCCGCTTAATCAGACGTGATCAGGTCCATTAATAACAATGGCGTGTTTGGGCTACATCACTCTACACTTAGTTTGCGGAAAGATTAGCCAGTACTAATGAACCGTTGCCCAGGGGATCCCCGAATGTACTGATCGTACAACCTTTCCGTGGAGGCTTTTTCCATGTCCCGATGAGAGGAGGGGATAATAATAGTGAATGTGACGGAGCAAAGCCAATTAATATCTTAACTTAATCCTAATTAACCAAGCCCTGGCGATCATGAGAATTATTAGCCTTAGAAGAAAATTCCCCGGTATCAGCCGGGAATCAAACCTGACGCCTCTAGGTTAGCAGCCTGGGCTCTGACCACTATACCAAAAGGCTGGCTAGAAGGTCCCTTAGTCCCTTTACATAATTTCAATGTGACGTCATGGTTAACTTTATATATTCAGTATTCGTTTGTATAATATTTGCTTAGCCTTATTCTGAGATGACTACAGTAGCCCCATGACTTCTTGGTGCTGACTGACAGCTCACAGCTGAGAGTTGACAGCTTTGAAAAGTTACCAGACTAAATTATGTATCGCTATGCCGAACCATATGATCTGCAAAAACATGTGTTTAGCAGCTGTCACTTCCGACAGCCAAAATTTAGGAATATACCTAAATGTTGACTGTCAGAAGTCAGCTGTGAGCTGTCAGTCATCACCAAAGAAGCCATGGGGCTACTGTATGCCTAATTATAATGTAAGGATTTGAGCATGATTTTGTGTGTGTTACTGAAAACAAAACTTGGGAAAAGTACTCCATCAAAATAAGTGTTCAGGTGTAGTCCAATATTTAAAAATATGTTTATTGGGTTTCAACAAAATTTGGATGCAACTTAGATGTACCCTCCAGCTACCCTGTAAAGTAGAACGCTTACCTTGCATTATTCCTCTATGGTATAGCTTATAAGATAGAGTCGTTGTGTAGTCTATCAAGGTAAGACTGCTACCCCCCCTCTTCAGCGACCAAATGGTCTAATACGTCGCTCTCGGTTTAGAATGGCCTGCTGATGTAAGGGAGGGTATACTAGGGTGGTTTTCCCCAGATGGTTTACCGCTCTCCTTCCACGCAAATGAGGGTAGACTACTTCTAAAATGTTTCCATCCTCAATCCTCATCCCTACTACATTAGAGTGATTATCAAATATGCGTATAACCTAAACCGGTAGTAAGACGGAGAGATAAAAAAAATTGTTGGTTTTAAATAGTAATATTTTTTATTTTTTAGCACCGCACCCATTCGGGCTATAAACTTATGTAGACCAACTAATTACTCTAATGGGCTAAGGATGAGTAAGGTTAAATTTAGAAGATGTGTACCCGAATTTGCGTAAAGGGAGAGAGTGGGAACCCATTTAGGGGAAATAAACCTCAGTAAAGTCTACCAGGATTGAACCCCGATCTCCCAGACATCGACAGTATACTCTTTCGCAAAAGTATCGCGTTAGACCATGTGTCCACCAAAGCGGGTAATATAATATAAATATAATTGTCCATGCTCACAGGGCTGTGCGTTGGCTGTACTGTTACAATTCTCTAAATGCTAACGACACGGCTTGACCGGCGCACAGTCTTATAAGTGTGAATCACTCTTGACTGTCAAATAAATATTTAAAAAAGTTTTGTAATCTTACAAATAGCAAATATCTCATCACTGTGAAAAATTAAGTGAATTTAGCTCACATTACTTGCCTACATCGACAGACCGGTGGGCACACGGTCTAAATGTCAATCTCATGTAGTCTAGTTTGCTGGTGATGGGTAGGTCGCTGCTCGATTCCCAGGCATGTGTACGGAATAAGTTTATTTTTCTGAAATAGTTTTCCACCCTCCATTCACTTGAATGAAGGTACAATATTTTATATAAAATTAATTTCTGACATATTAATTAGGTCCGAATTACTACATGGCATTAAAAACTAACAGGTGGCGGGGAGGGGAAGAAATAAATCAAATTGGTCAAAACTACCAAAAAATTTGCGAGATTATTGAACACGGAACTTTTGTTTTTAGTGTAATTTCAACTTTCAGAAAATATCAAAGTCACCGTGAACATACTTTATCCACTAATCTGAAATGGTATCATGCCTGATCCTAACTTAGGTCGAGTGTGCCTTGGATCAAATGTTTTCCTTTTAAAGATAAATGTTTTGGTTCTCGGTTCGCGTAGAGACTGGCCCGATGGCTAAAAAGACAAGTGGCTCAAAAGTCATAGAGATATGTAGTTGGCTCGAGATAATTTGGGTTGTTTTTTTGTAACAGTTAAAAGTTTATTTCAAAACTAAATATTTATATTCATCTCTCTTGCCAAAATATATTGTATATTTGAGAGTAGAAAGTCGACCTTCATTCCTTTTCAAAGTAGAAAGTTTCGAAGTAACAAATTAATATAAGGCATTGAGAAACAATTAGCAACAGTAGAACACTTAAGTTTTTAAAGTGTACAAAGTGTTTACTAGGGGCACTAAACTAATTTAATTATAGCTCGGGGAGTAGTTAGACGTGGAGTAAATGATACAAATTAAATGGTAGCATGAAAATCTAGAAGAGACTGTTGACATTGACCTAATATTCAAACATGTGTTTAGTCTATAATTACAAAGTTACTAACAGTATTTTTGTATACGGTATTATTAGTAGTATATTTTTTATTTCGTAGATTTGTGTACGTTTTAAGTCAGAGTTGTTTAATTTATTACAAAAAGTTTTCAATAGTCACCAAATCCCATATTATTTTGAGGTATATAAAGAACACAATTAAGAAATTCACCAAGCGCGAGAGGGACTACGACTGTCTTATTTTAAGACCACCGCTTCAATTTTTGTCATTAGTGTAGTTCTTTCCCCCGATTACTTTTAGTGATTCTCTATAGATTGCTTCATCTTGCATTTGCTTACCCTGCTAGTTCTATTGGAATAATTAATATGGATATTCTCTCTGCATTGACTCATCTTGTACGTGCTAGCTCTTCTAGTTATATCTGAATAAATAATTTTAAATGCCTAAGTTTTAAAGAATGATGAAGAATGTTGATGAAATGTGCAGATATTCACAATTGATACCGAAACATGTCTTTAGATATTTTATAGCAATGTTCTTCAATCCTTAGGGTAGCTTTATATTAGCCTTAATATACCTCGACTCTATCGCCTTGGTAAAAGTTTCATTAAATAATAATATATATATGGTCTACGAAAAAAACTTAGTCTTGTATCTTTAATTAAAATCATATACAAGTTTAAAAGAGGAAATTGATCTAGTGCATAACATTTTAAACAGATTTATTTATTGATTTTATAAACCATTTTATAAACTAAAATTAACACTAATTTGTATGAATAGTATTTTGGTTTTGGTTTCATAGCCCATGACCAAATTTTGAGGATTTCCTAACATGAATTTCAATTGAAACGATAAAAAAATTAAATAAAATTATTTACAATATTGATACATACAAATTATTACTTTATTTAGTTAAATTGCAAAATGAAGGTATTACTTTCATTAGACGTCACTTTAATTAACTTAATGGGTTTATTCTGGAATACAAATTTTTCTCGTTTATTATTAAACGTCTTTCAACATAAAAAATTGTGTAAGTTAGACCTATTGATATCTATTATTTCTTAATTATGGATTCATGTGGATAAAAGTTAAAGAATTTCCATCTTACAATGTTATTTTTACTACATGGCTATCATGAGAAATCGAGAAATTCTATAAAACCCTTCCGTTTTTTTTAAAAAATATGATAAAGTTATGCACCTTTTAGAGGAGAAAGGGGAGGAAGATTGTTAATTATTGAAATTAATCTGTCAGTATGTTAACAAGATAAGAGTAATTATTTCTATACAATGTCTGTTTTTATATTACAAAAACAACTCATTGTTTTATTTGCGTCAAAATAACATACGCATATTTCAAATGAGCCAATTGTTTTCCATTGGGTTATATGGTTAATAGTTTTTCGCAAGATTAGTAAAATAAAATTTAAAAAAAACACCATTAATACCTAATTATTTAGCCAAAAAAGTATATTTGTTTTAAAAACCAACAGTAAACTATCATAGTTTTATTTAATTTATTTGAGGTATTTTAACGTGCACTTTCTCAACCGAATGATTATATCATCCCTCAGCTTTCATACTAGCTTTAATCTAGAAAAGACACAACATCCAGCCCCCAGACGTTACTCTTCCCTGTCACAGGGAAAACCCACATCTTCGACAGTGACAAATTTATCGGCCATGCCGGCAACCCAATCGAACCCAAAACCTTTAGCAAAGTAGACAGGAATGCTATCGACTAAGCTAAAGTGTCGAAAATAAATTAAAATCTCACAATGTGATGTTTCTTATTAATTTATAATCATCACATTCGGAATTCAAGCACGGAAGGGTGGGGGTAGGAATGGCAGAAATAAGCCCGTATTCGATTTATTTAGCTTTAAACAACTCCAGATTCTTCAAAAGAAAAGTTGGCTATGGAGACTTATCAATCCTGGTGGATCCCTTTAAGAAATTAGGGCAAATGTTACGAAAAACGCGAACGGGCAGTGAAATGCTGCGACAAACAAAAATTATGTTCACCACGAATACCCTTAATTCAACTGATTAATATAGTACTGCATGCGGGCAGCTGTAAATGTATACAAGGGAGTATTGCAAGTCTACAGTATATTTTCTATAGCCACGTCTTACTACCTGTTCAGGTTGTACGCATATAATGATAGTTACTCTAATGGGATGGGGATGAGGAAGGAAGCATTCGAGAGATAATCTAACAGCAATTGTGTGGAAGAAGAGCGGAAAACCATTTAGTAGAAAACCGCCCCCAGTAGCCCCACCCAGGATTCAAACCCCAATTTTCCCGTTTTTAGTAGGCTACTCTAGGAAAAGCGGAATGACGCCTTAGACCATTCGACCACTGAAGTGGGCTACATTACATTTAACATAGTTGATAAATGTACGTAGTTTTAGCTGATTCCATTTCTTAGACATACATTTCTTCCCACAGGGTCGTGAATTTATGTACTGAGGGGGAACTTATTTTATATGGTTTACTCAAAAACCCATTTAAGGGACATGTTTCTTGTTTCTCTTTCCTAAAATCATTTAAAAAGGGTCATATACGTATAGAAGTCACGGCTGGTCAAGATGGTATTTCCCATGTTAATTAATTTACGTTTTACTCAGCAAGTTTTAACGATATAACGTTGAAACAAAAACTATTAATTTCTTAAGTAATTATAAAAATAGTTTTACAATGTTACAAAATTATTATTTTTTATCTTTAAGTAGTTTTTTTCAAAGGTATTTTTTTTAAATCCTCTACAACCTAGGTTATTTGTCTTAGTCACGGAAATGGCCTGTAGGAGTCTTCCTGCCAGGATGTAGATTAAAATAGTCCGTGGTAGAATATGTCTATCTAGAATAGGGAACAAGAAAAAGGTAAAATTAAAAGCAAGTCAATGTTTTCAAGGAGAAAATATTAAAGTGACTGTGTAAACTCGTCAGAGGAAGAGGGAAAGGGCTATCAGCACAAAAACAAGAGCCCTCTCTGGGTGATCTTCTCATTTTCTTTCCTCTCTTTCTATTTTGTACATAGGCGTCTAAGCGTGATACTGCTTAAACTGCTTAGGTGCATCAAGTTAAGATGCAACCCGCTTCGCAAAATAGCTTCGGAATCTCCAAAATGGCAATGTCGTTAAAGAACCAGTATAAACGAAATTATTTAAACTACTGGATAAACACCGAGATGAGATATTGTTACAGGGATTATTTATTTAACTTTTGGGGTATTTGGAAGCTAGCTTTTAAAACATGTGTCTGTGGCAGCAGACAATTTACAAACTAGCTTAAACGAGGATAGAACATTATATATTCAATCACAACCCATACATTGAATATATGAGTAGATACCAAACATACACGCAAATGATGCAATATTTTAGGCGCCACCCAACATCAAACCAGGGCCCACTTGACTTGTAATTGAGGCTCCTTAGCAAATAACTGCAGCTAATCATTGTGCATGTGGATATTAAGTAACAATTAAAATGAATAAATTTCCACTGGTATTCTCAGCCTTCTGTATGACACAATGTCCATGCAATATATTTAAAGAGTACTTTTTGTGTAGTTTTTTACTTTCTCTCGACACCCCAGAAAGAAAGTATTATCATAAAAAAATTGATCTCGAAATTTTGATAAATGTCGACGTTTCATGACCCCCTGAAACCAAATGGTGGTTTTCACAATGCCGTCTGTCTGTCGGACTAGAGCCGAAACTATTTTACCGATTGGGTTAAAACTTTGTATCTGGTATTTTAATAAGATTCCCCTAAGGGTTTTTGGGATTAGATTTCTAACCCTAAATTTAAGGTTAGTTTACTGAAGGGCGAAACGAGAAAAAAAACTATTTTATAGAAGTTAGCTCTGATGATTTCTATTACATTTTATATCTAGACACTATTTACTACTATAAATAAGATGGAAATTCTCATTTTTTCATAAAAATGACTTTGAGGGTACTTTAAAAAAAAAAAAAAATCCTGTTTTGATAATATATCCCAAGCTATTTTAGATACGAAATAACTTATCTTTGGAAAATTGTCGTACTATTAAAAATAAAAATCTTTTACTTTAAATATATTTTTATAAAACCAATAATTTGAGCTATAAGCAAATTTATATATACTTTTTAATTCAGGTCTTTGAAAATGAATTTGATTCTTATGCTCTTTGGTGTTTCTCTTTTCTTAGTTTTTCTGTAAAAGTTTTTCTAGTTCCTAATGTCATAGAGTAAGAGTAAGTCAGTAACCTTGTTATGTTATTGCATTTATAATATTTGATGTAAAGATTCTAAAACAATGTATAGACTTTTCAATTAGTTTCACAAATCTTGCGAGTTTTTAGTAAATGTCTATTTTAAGATAAAAGTCAGAGAAAGTATGTGTGTTTCGCAGTGCCATTTATTATTTTTACCCGCGTTCTATTACCAGCTAGAGATATACGCAAACATTAATTACGCTATAATATGATACGTACGAGTAAGGTAGTTTTTTTATATGAGCTGTATAACCCCCCTCCCTCAATACAGCCGACCGGGATTTAAACCTCAATCTCTTCGTGTTTGGTTACCTTGTATGTTTAGATAGTGACGCGTTGGACCATTCTCATATCACAGCTTGTATTTTAATGTTGTTTTAAAGAAGTATAGACCAGTCATGTAAATTTCAATAAATTTTGAACAATGCCAATGTTTGGCCATCACACTGTCTTCTTAACTAGCTGCACCGTTTATATTATTGTATTCTGGTGAAATTGAGAAGATTTCATAAAGGTTAGACATAAAACACAAATCAAACATGAATGTTGAGCGTTCGGGACAGCTACCAAACCTATATTGACCGTGTAGAACGGTCGGCTCATTCATGGAGAACGCCTGATAGATTAGACTACCTATACGACGTAGCTACATTCACGAGAATATTACGTGCACATTATAATGAATAAGATTATTATTATTATTACTATTATTATTATTAGCACCGCGTCTTACTACCCGTTCGGGTTATACGCACTTACGCTAATGTGTAATGGTAGGGTGATTGTGAGATGAAATGGAGGACCTACAGTTTAACGTGGAATCCGAACCACGGTGGAGACCTGGCATTCCTCACATTCACAAGATGTCTTGTCAGAGGTGAAGGAAGGGTTTGGTAATCAGATAAATCTTTGCCGGGACCTGGGATTGAACCCCGGCCGCCAGCATAGAAGTCTGANGAAGGGTTTGGTAATCAGATAAATCTTTGCCGGGACCTGGGATTGAACCCCGGCCGCCAGCATAGAAGTCTGACACCTTACCCCTGAATGAATAAGAAACATTTAGTTTTTTTTCGCGCCGTGTCTTACGTGTTCGGGCTATCCGCTTATGTACTATTTATACCAATGGTTTTAGGCATTAGGCAGGTTATATTTAGAGGAAGTGTAGCCACATTTACGTGGGAGAAAATTGATTTTTTTTAAACTACCCGAAATAGCTACGAAGTTCGATCCCTAGTCATCAGCATTATAGTCTATTGCAAGAGTATCTTGTTAGACCATGCGGTCATTGAAGCGGTTAACATTTAGTTATAAGCTTTTATATTCGAGTGGAGCTCTAATTTAACAATTTTATTTAATTGAGCAATTGGTTGGAAATATCTCAGGATATGATTGAATTGTGAGCTTATTACGTTCATCAATGACAGAGAGTTTAGTTAGTTGTATACATTTATTTAGTTTTAAATCTAACCGCATCAGTGGGTACACGGAGTAAACTCTAAACTGTCAGGGTGTTTGAATCTCGTCCGAGTATAATGAGGCTGAGTCCGCTCTCTCTTTTCAAGCAAATGCGGGTATATTTAATCTAATACTCTAACCTTCCACGTATTTTAATATGTCGGTGTAATTAAGTACGAGTATCACGGACGGACATTAATACGCGGTGGAAATAAAAAAGTGTAGCTTCAAACTAAATATTTAAAAAAAGGTCCGTGGGACAGCAATGGATTCCTTTTCAACCCCTCAACACTGGAATCAGGGTAAATGAAGGAAGGGCTTCTTCTACCCTTACAATGAATTATCCCCCTTCCTGTCCATCAACACCCCTCCTAACAAGTGGGTTGTTACTTCCAGGAGCAGAAGGGAGTCAGGGTCGCCGACAATGATCAGTGGGTCACACTGCAGCAGACTCACCCCCGTCACCAGACACCACAACAACGACTGGGACATCAATGACACCAGCATACCCAGGGTGAGTACTCTCACCAACATAATAGGTTAGCCTTTGCTACACGCCAGTGGTTTTCGATCTTTTTACGGTTGAACACACACTGATTCATTCATTCATTAACACCTCATCTGAAGCAGTGTTTTTGTAGTTTCTAGATCAAACATTTTTGGCCAAAATAAATCAGACATTTCTTCAGTAGAAACATAGAGTTTAAATTTCTTCACAGGATGATAGCCCAGTTTTTATTTATATCTGTCAAAGGTGTCTTAGAATTTGATGATAACTTGTTCTCCTCATTTAAAATGTTTGTCAACTAATACCGCTATGTGCATGTGTAATATACTAAACAAATGTTCACCATGTGAAGAAAATTAAATTCAATGTTTCTACCGAAGAAATTATTTTTTTTAATTTTGGCCAAAAAAAGTTATGATATAGAAACCGCGAAAATAGTGCCCTTAACTTGCGTCCCTTACACTACCACCTTAAAACAATGCTAGTATTTTTTAAAACTGGAAATTCTTGTTTGTATGCATCATTTTTGGTACTACTGGTTCGTACCTCTACGACATTACCGACCTATTATACAAATTTAATCGATCTCGATATTTGCCGGTCACACAATGGTCGACACTACAGTATATCATATTGTGTCCGGGTGCTAGGTAGTTACAGTATGACTGTATTCTACCAATAAATTGCTCCATATAAAATAATAACCTTAATTAACTTTTATTTGTTTATTAAATACTTTACTAGCTTACCTAATCATATATAATAAAATTCATGCGATATCTGTCCAGAGTTTTTCTCAAACTTTCCGATATGGTACCAAGCTGAAATTTCACACACTGATTATTTAAGTGTTGCGGATGCACACAAAAAATAAAAATAAAAATTGCAGAGTGGTGATTTATCGCACCATGTTCACGTGCTTAGAGTTATGGATATATTTTTGGCCAATGGAGCATGCCATCTTTATGGGCAAAGCCGTTGTTTTGAAAACAACAGGGAATATTCTTTGCATGAAATCTGGAATTACGCCTTTTGCAGACAGGCCTAGCCCCCAGTCATACTTCTTCTTCAACCAACAGCACAGAGGTTGGTTTGATGTGATTTATATCCACCCGGCGATGGAAATGCACTAATACATTCGGCTGGTTAGTGCTGCCTGCACCATCTGGTATAAATCTCATGTACTAGAGGAGTTCAAGAAGTGTGGTGGTTCCCCGTTGCCTTATGTATTAAATTTATATGAGCTAACACGAAAGAGGCAATGAATCCAAACGATCATGTTTACGGATATAATAGTTGTGTGCCTGTTGCATCGCTCCATACTTTAACTGCTAAACTTGGTGCCCTTCCATGAGTCGTGAAAGGTATTTTTGACTACCTTAGTCCCTCAGGGGGAGAGTCAACCAATCATAATCCCAACCAACATAATTTCTGCTCAAGAATATTTAAAAATAAAACTGCGCCACGGGTACATCCGTCCTCTCCTGTTTTTAGTCGACTCAAAAACAATATTCAGTTCACAATGAAAAACAGCGAGTAGTTCTTGAAAACAAATGCTTTCAAAATATGTTGGGTTTCTTATATCAAGATCACAAAACAATAATTGTCTCCTTGTTTATAAATGATTGACCTTGTTTGAAAGTTAAGACAAATAATCTACAAGTGGGACGTAAGTCTTATAATTTTGGAGAGTTTAATTATCAATATATATGTAACATTTCACGTTCCCCACTCGTATTTCTGCACAGGTCAACTTTTTTTTAACGCCCCCCGATTGCTCTTTGAGATCACCAGGTTTTAATCCTCACCATTGAATGAAAAGAGACCCGCTTCAATGGCCGAATGGTGAGGGAGAGACTGGGGTTCGAATCCTCGTTGGTTATACTGAGGGTGGCTTTTCCTAAATAGTTTCCCACTCACCTTCCACGCCAAATTCGGCTAGATTACCTCTAAAATGCTTCCTTACTCATCCCTACCCCATTGTAGTAACTATCATATAAACGTATAACCTGGACAGGTAGTAAAACGCGGTGATAAATGAAAGTGGCCGATTGATGGTCATTGAGACCTGTATTAAGTGCATGTGAAAACACTTTAATCGAGGGCGCTAAGTCGTGAGTCGCGATAAACACAGAAGAGGTTTCATTTGAGTTCCGTACTACTATGGACATCCCGTTTATACTGAAAGGTCTTACCTTAACCAGTTATATTATGGCCCTATATTATAAGCTGTACCATAGTGTTACCTATAAAGGTAGGCTTGCTATCTTTCGGGGTGAATAGTGTATATCTTATTGTGCCATGCCAGATTGTTTATGAACATCCGAAGTATCCGCATATTTACAGTAGTGTGGTAGGGTTGAGGAATTTATCATTTGAGAGAAAATGTACCCTCATTTGCTTGGAGGGGAAACCAAAATTAGTACACTCGGCGAGGATTTAAACTCCTATGTCACCGGCAGACCTGATAAGACGAGGTTGTCTCACCTTATTCTTGTGTTAAACGTAGAGGTATTAATCATAATTAGCGTTGGGTATTTATACTCGTATGTTCACACATAGGGTAAGCTATTGGACCTTCAAAAGATGACAACTTAAGAAACACACAAACGAATCAACTGTCAGGAACATCAGCAGGAGCAGGTAACAGTTATGTACACATAAACCTTTGTTCCTTCATATTGGTTTGGAAAGAGCGGAAAGCCCATGTGAACAGTTATAGCTCTGTTACCCCAGATTGATCAGAAAGAGCGAGTAGATCAGAAAAAGCGGCCAACGGTTGTGAACTGTGAACTCTTCCTTCAGATATGTTTGTAGCACTTGTGAACTTCCACCTCTGTTTCTCTAGAATGGCTAGAAAGAGTTAGCTCCTGTGAACTGTCACCTCTGTTACTTCAAATTGTCCAGAAAGAGTTAGCACCTTGAATTGTCACCTGTTCCTCAATATTGGTCAGAAAGCGCTTGGGGCATCAATGAACTGTTACCTCTGTTCCTCTATATTGGTCAGAAAGAGCATGTGGCACCAATGAAATGTTACCTCTGTTCCTCCATATTGGTCAGAAAGCGCTTGTGGCATCAATGAACTGTTACCTTTGTTCCTCTATAGTGGTCAGAAAGAGCATGTGGCACCAATGAACTATTACCTCTGTTCCTCCAGATTGGTCAGAAAGCGCTTGTGGCATCAATGAAATGTTACCTCTGTTCCTCTATATTGGTCAGAAAGAGCATGTGGCACCAATGAAATGTTACCTTTGTTCCTCCGGATTGGTCAGAAAGAGCATGTGGCACCAATGAACTCTCACCTCTGTTCCTTCAGATTGGTCAGAAAGACCTTGTGGCACCAATGAACTGTCATATCTGTTCCTCCAGATTGGTCTGAAAGCGCTTGTGACACCAATGAACTGTTATCTCTATTCCTCCATATTGGTCAGAAAGAGCATGTGGCAGCAATGAACTGTTACATCTGTTCCTCTATATTGGTCAGAAAGAGCATGTGGCACGAATGAACTGTCACCTCTGTTCCTCAAGATTGGTCAGAAAGAGCATGTGGCACCAATGAACTGTCACCTCTGTTCCTCCAGATTGGTCAGAAAGGGCATGTGGCACCAATGAACTGTCACCTCTGTTCCTCTATATTGGTCAGAAAGAGCATGTGGCACCAATGAACTGTGACCTCTGTTCCTCCAGATTGGTCAGAAAGAGCATGTGGCACCAATGAACTGTTACCTCTGTTCCTCCAGATTGGTCAGGAAGAGCATGTAGCACCAATGAAATTTCACCTCTGTTCCTCCAGATTGGTCAGGAAGAGCATGTAGCACCAATGAAATGTCACCTCTGTTCCTCTAGATTGGTTAGAAAGACCATGTGGCACCAATGAACTGTTACCTCTGTTCCTCCAGATTGTTCAGAAATAGAATGTGGCACCAATGAACTGTTACATCTGTTCCTCTATATTGGTCAGGAAGAGCATGTGGCACTAACGAACTGTTACCTCTGTTCCTCCAGATTGTTCAGAAATAGAATGTGGCACCAATGAACTGTTACATCTGTTCCTCTATATTGGTCAGAAAGAGCATGTAGCATCAATGTACTGTTACCTCTGTTCCCCCAGATTGGTCAGAAAGAGCATGTGGCACTAACGAACTGTTACCTCTGTTCCTCCAGATTGGTCAGAAAGCGCTTGTGGCACCAATGAACTGTCACCTCGGTTTCTCCAGATTGGTCAGAAAGAGCGTGTGGCACCAATGAACTGTCACCTCTGTTCCTTCAGATTGGTCAGAAAGCGCTTGTGGCACCAATGAAATGTTACCTCTGTTCCTCCAGATTGGTCAGAAAGAGCATGTGGCACCAATGAACTGTCACCTCTGTTCCTCCGGATTGGTCGGAAAGAGTATGTGACACCAATGAACTGTTACCTCTGTTCCTCCAGATTGGTCAGGAAGAGCATGTGGCACCAATGAACTGTTACCTCTGTTCTTCCAGATTGGTCAGAAAGAGCATGTGGCACCAATGAACTGTCACCTCTGTTCCTACAGATTGGTCAGAAAGCGCTTGTGGCACCAATGAACTGTTACCTCTGTTCCTCCAGATTGTTCAGAAATAGAATGTGGCACCAATGTACTGTCACCTTTGTTCCTCCAGATTGGTCAGAAAGAGCATGTGGCACCAATGAACTGTCACCTCTGTTCCTCCAGATTGGTCAGAAAGAGCATGTGGCACCAATGAACTGTCACCTCTGTTCCTCCAGATTGGTCAGAAAGAGCATGTGGCACCAATGAACTGTCACCTCTGTTCCTCCAGATTGGTCAGAAAGAGCATGTGGCACCAATGAACTGTCACCTCTGTTCCTCCAGATTGGTCAGAAAGAGCATGTGGCACCAATGAACTGTTACCTCTGTTCCTCCAGATTGGTCAGAAAGAGCATGTGGCACCAATGAACTGTTACCTCTGTTCCTCCAGGTGAGCGAGTTCAACCGCTGGGAAGAGTGGGCGGACGGTCACTGCCGCCTCGTGTACCCGGCGTCCAGCGAGGAGGCCAAGAGGCACGCCTCGGGCTGGGCCATGAGAAACACCAACAACCACAACGTACACATCCTTAAGAAATCGTGTCTGGGGGTGTTGGTATGCTCGATGAGATGCGCCTTAACCAGCGGCGACAAGGTCCACCTCAGGCCCGCCATTTGCGACAAGGCGCGCAAGAAGCAGCAGGGTGAGTAACGCGCGGATAACCTTTCATTTCCGTATGATTGTTAGGGGAGCGTTTATCGCGTCTGACTTCCACCCACAGTAAGGATTTTCAACTTATTCCCTGGAAACTCCCTGTTTTAATTATTTTACACTGACATAAGTAACCAACGTTGCCTTTTGCGTGTTTACCCCGAACAACATTTTTCTTTGCTTCAAACAAACAGAAACATAATTTCTGTCTTATTTTTTCCGACCCAGTTTTTAATCAATTTAAAAAAATCTATTTAAAAAGTTAAAATTCCTGCTTTTAGGTTTACATGCTTGTGGACAGGGGCTACTAATTTTTAAAATTTCAGCCCGTTTCTTGCGGTAAATGTATTTTTTATATAAATCCAATACAACTTAGAATATTTGTCTTGGTCACGGAAATGTCCTGTAGGAGTCTTCCTGACAGGATGTAGATTAAAATAGCCCGTGGTAGCATATTTCTATCTATAATAAGAAAAAAAGGAAAGGCAAAAGTAAAAATCAAATCAATGTTTTCAAGGCGTAAATATTAAAGTGACTGCGTAAACTCGTCAGAGGAAGAGGGAAAGGGTTATCAGCACATATACAAGAGCCCTCTAAGGGGGAACTTATCATTTTCTTCCCTCTCTTTCTATTTTGTACATTGGCATCTAAGTGTGATGGTGCTTGGACTGCTTAGGTGCGTAAAATTAAGATGCAACCCGCTTCGTAAAATAGATTCGGAATCTCCAAGAAGGCAATAATCATGACGGACAAACAAACTTTGAATGAGAAAGGAAGGTTATATTGAGAGGAAGAGTACATTTGCGTGGAGGAAGAGTGGAAAACCATTTTGGAAAAACCACTCTCGGTAATCCCGACTGAGAATCGAACCTCGATCTCCCTGTCATCGGCAGTCTAGTCTACTGCAAGAGTAGCGCCTTAGATCATGCGGATACCAAAGTGGGTTTATACCTTAGGGCGGCTTAATAAACACGAGATTATATAATAACACGACTTACTGGCTTAATCTCGGACGGAACACCCAATATCACACACCTAAACTTAGCGCTTGGAATTGTATTATCTGGGTACGAGTACGGGCTCGTAGATGAAATCGTACCCGAGTTGTTGGTCAAATGGTTAAGGGAGTTAGGTTCGCAATATATTGAACTAAGAAAAGGTCAAGGCTCGAATCATGGACTGGTTTTCTATTTTAGCCATATTCAGCCAGAATCGAACAAGTGTCCCTAAAACTCATATTTAACCGTACCGGTGAGCACGTGGACTAGACGTCAAGTTCGTCTAGTCTTCTCTTTTCCATGATGTCCGGGTTAGAAACCCAGTGATGTGTACTTAGATGATTTTTCCTCATTCGTTTTCTAAATGAAGGTGAATTTCCCCTTTAGTTTATTCTATATGTATCTTCCCTAACTCATTATTGTGCTAAAATTCTGATATCATGGACGGGTATTAAAGCGCTACTACGGGAAGGTTGAGGATCGAACCTTAGACGAGTGCATTTTTTTTAATACCCATGTGATTTATTTTTTATTATGGTGGTTTTCCTATCTTCTTTTTACGCGAATACTGGTGCACTTCATATTAATACTCTCTTTATCCTTCCCCCATTGGCTAACCGGCCCCGTGGTATGTGCCAATGGCTACGAGCCTCAATTCCCGGCTGGCACGTTGAATATTTTCCCCAAAGAGGAAATTACCCCAAAAATCACCATGGTTTGGTTGATAAGGCCTAAGCTAGGTTTAAATGTTTCCACACTCACATACTCGCTATCATCATCCCCTCAGCTCATCGGGACATGGAAAGAACCTCCACGGAAAGAATTTACGATAAGTACATTCGGGCATCCCTTAGGCAAAGGTACACTAGTACTGGTTAATCTTTCCACTACTGGATTACGGGTGATGTAGCCCACACGCACAATATTATATACCTCATAGGCTAGTCCATTAAATAACTGTTGTGTTGAAATACAAAAACTAAAAAAGATATTACAGATGGAACGTTATTTGTAAACGCCTTCGACCATACTGGAACAAGGTTCCCCGAAACATGTATTCCGGCCACTCAGCAAACATTCGCGTTAATTTTCCTGTTTATTGTTTCATGGTCAAGTAATCTCACCTATTATCTATAAAAAAAAAACACCGACACCTAAAAGGTTCTAGCGTATAAAACAATAACCATTACAAACAAATTAGCCCCACTTGCGTAATCCAGCGCTGTCTTTCACTCCACTACCCAGGTGTATCCGTTTCTAGCACGTTCTAATCCGCTTCTTTTTTTTCTGCCGGATGTCAAATGGGAAGGGATGCACGCAAGGACACTAAGGTACTCGATAGCTGAGACACGTGCAAACCACTGACACGTGTCAAAGGATTCACCGAGCCGTAACCATCGCGGCCGCCCTGCCGAGACAGATACAAGCTTTGAGCATCTGCAAAACCTTATAAAGTTAACTTGTTTTCTTTTTTTTTAAACACCACTGTTATTAACGGCTAAATATAAGGGGTGAGATAGAGGAATATACTCGGCATTCACGTAGAAAAGGGGGTAGGAAAACAAAAACGATAAATTACAAATCACCCCTAGGGCACCTGGCCGAGATTCTAGCCTAGACATCACAATCACTGGTACGGTAATATAATATATTGACAGGCCGATTCTCGTGGAGAGAGGGGGAGGGGGGAAGGGGCAAGACATTTAGAGAGAAAAACACATTGAGAACACACGGCTGAGATCCGAACACCGACTGCGCCTTCGCCGGTAAACCAGACTAGGTTAGCTTGCTATCCGGCGCACGTATAAAAAATATATATATTTATTTTAGCATTCCGTCTCACTACCCGTTCGGGTTATACACATGTGTACTAATTACGCTAATATGTTAGGAATGAGGAAGGTTGTATTTAGATGAAGGATACCCTCATTTGCAAGGAGGGAGAGTGGAAAATAATTTAAGGGAAATCATCCTCGGTGCACCAGACCGGGATTGAACTCCAATCTCCCCGTAATCGATAGTTTAGTTTACTGCGAGAGTAGCGTGTTAGACCACGCGGCCACCGAAACGGGTTTCAAAGGTTATATTGAAATAGCGAGTTGAACACTAACATTCCTATGTTACTAACAAAAATGAAAAAAAATATTTCTAATATGAATTTTTCAAATATAAAAGTGGTTTTAATTGATTGTATTTAATAGGTATGCATATAATTAAAAAACTATACTGGTTGTTTTTAAAATAAACACTAAACTCAGATCCCTTTAGGAAGATAATTATATATTTAAGAATGAAATATCCAAAGCTATTAAGTACACTTTTAGTGAGGATTTACTTACTACTTCTAGATATCATATTCTGAAAATTGAAAAATGGTACCTGGACATGGGAATCCCGGGGTCATTTTTACATTTTCAGATACTATATATTTGTTTTTAACAGTAACGATTGTCGTACGAATGTGTTGTATTTTAGCTACTTCAATGGTTATTTCGTAATAGCTGCCATCATTACTCTAATTTAAGTTTCCCGACTGAACTAAAGTATGAAATCACCCGTATCTGTGGTCGCATGGTATACTTTTTAAGGTGTCACTAGGTGACCTTGTGGTCTAGAGGTAAGGTGTCGGACTTCTGTGTTGGGGTCCGGGGTTCAATCCTCGGTCTCGGCAAAGATTTATCTGATTACCAAACCCTTCCTTCAGCTCTGACAAGACATCTTGTGAATGTGGGAAATTCCAGGCCTCCGCCGTGGTTCGGATTCCACGTTAAACTGGAGGTCCTCCATCTCATCTCACAATCACCCTACCATTACACTTTAACGTAAGTGCGTATAACCCGAACGGGTAGTAAGACGCGGTGCTAATAACAATAATAATAATAATAATAATAAAGGTGTCACTCTCACGATAGACTGAATTTCTGATGGCTGGGAGATCGGGGTTTGAATCCCTTTCGGGTGAACTACATTTTTTAACCATGCGAATTAAATAGCATACAAATTCAAAGGTGTTTGTCAGTTGCTGTGTCTGAATTATCAGTCCTTACCAAAAATGTCAGAAAAATGTCTTCTTTAAGATCGAATACCTTCAAGGAAAGGTTAGTTTCTTAAGAATCTATCCAAGAATAGTTTTTTAATTAATCGAGTGTTATATACCTTGAATAAAAGGTTGGGCAAATAATAATTGTGGATTTAAAGTCGTAAATATGCTATTGTCCCTCAAAAAATTACGAAAAACTTGATAATTTATAGTCTTGATATTTCATGCAAATTGTTCCCTAATGGAAATTATTTTGGTACAGGTAAACCGTGTCCTAACCGCCAGTGTACGGGCCGACTGGAAATTCAGCCATGTCGAGGTCATTGCGGCTACCCCGTCACCCACTTCTGGAGACACACTGACCACGCCATCTTCTTTCAGGTCAGTACACCCCTTTTATCAACACATACACTACCCTTACCCCTGGAAACATACAACACACTCCATCTTCTTCCAAGTCAGCACATCCTTGTTATCAACACAGAACCTTCATTCCTAGGGGTAGAGTAGTGCTGGAGTGCTTGACCATTTACTACGTTGTCCATTTGCCTTGAACTCATTTTTTTTTACCACCGCCAATAAGGTTTTATTTCCTTTCTCCAGAAACATGCTGGCACATTTCCTCTGAATTGCCCTACCGTGGACTGTATTTGAATATGATGATTAATCTGATAGTCTTGTGATGCAGGCGAAAGGCGTACACGACCATCCCCGCCCGGAAGCCAAGTCAACATCGGAGGCGCGCCGTAGCCTGGGGGCGGGGCGTCGCGTGCGGGGGCTGGCGGTGCTACTCGCCCGAGAGGCGGCGCTAGGAACCAAGGTGAGCCAACGCGGGGATCCCCGTATCCGCACCCGGGAATAAAACATCGATTATCACCGGTGTGAAATATCTTACTCTCTCTTAGGGCCAGTTTCATAGTCAAATTTAGTACGCCTCAAGTGCGGCGCTACACTGAGTTCATGACGACACCTACCTAAACCAGAATGGAATGGGCTAGTTTCCTATGCGAGAACGGCCCATTCCATTCGAGTTTAGGTAAGTGTCATCATGAACTTAGTGTAGCGCCGCACTTGAGGCGTACTAAATTTGACTATGAAACTGGCCTTACTGTCCTACCGTAAAAACAAAACACTCCCTGGCGTTTAGGTTGCTATACCGACAGAGCGGCCGCCGCATGTCGGCGAATATAGCGTCAACATTTCCGGATAAAGCGTGTTATGTGGTCAGCACAGCAAACCTTACATTATACTCAGTTTTCTAGATCGTATACTTTACTTCTTTATACAGTAGCATATTCTATTTGTTATAGTTTCAACTTTTCTACATCATTGAATAAGATAATATAATTTCTCAAAAAAGTGAAAAAAAAACTTTGTAAGGAATGTTTTTAAATCAACTCCTACACGTGAGTACTTTCTAAAGAATATATTAACTCGCTATATTAGGTGGGATGAAAAGAAATGTGAGTTGCATTAATTTTTTTTTTTAAAGTTTTCATGACGAAAACCCATTCTTGGCCAAAATAAATAAAAGATTGCTTCATTAGACACACTTAGTTAATTTTTCCATCAACATTTCTTGAATATTTGTCAAGAAAATGTCTAGTCATATTGCTCAATGAGCAATATAGATATTAAAAAACCGTCGAGATTAGGTCTACTGTTTGTATAAAAATTAAAAACTAAATGTATCCACTAAATGAATGTTTTTTTTATATTGGCAAACAAAAAGTTTTTTGTTATAAAAATTTAAAAATTCGGACCTTATCTGGAGTCTATTTCCACTTCATAAAGAAACCTACGGAAGTGGGTTAATTTGATGGAGATGCAGTCAACATTCACTTTTTAATACTCTACTCCAACCTACCTATTCCAAGTCCGTGTCAATGACGCTCCCAGGGGAAAAGAGGGCAAGAGGACAACACCCCTCCCCTCTTCCAAATCCACAAAAATGTTTATTTATTTATCATACGCATTTCCCAAATGGGTAGTATGAGGTGGTGCTTAACATATGTTTATTATTTATTTGAGGTACCTAACTTGCCTTTTCTGAACACACTGATTATATCAACACACGGAAATTTCTATGAGCGAGAGCGAAAGGGTCTACCAATTTAGCCGGGAAAGGTATTTTCACATACCTTCTCGGGTTCTTTCACATGCCACAATCGACATAGGACCGGCCCTTTCCTTCCCCTCCAAAGGAAGTTGTGCTACAGATTTTGATCGCTCAAGAAAAATCCGTCGACCTCAACTGGGTTTGAACTCACGACAAATAATTCTAGTAAAAGCTTAAAAAATGACGTAGTAATTTACATTTTAAATGAAAAAATGAACACAACTGTAGAGTTTAAATCAATACACATACATATGTGTGGAGGGAGAGTGGGAAACCATTTAGGATGAAAAAATAACCTTAGTTCACCCTACCAGAATTCGAACCCCTATCTCCCAGTCACTGTTAGTTCAGTCTTTAAAGCGTGAATCTTAAGTGCATGTGGCTATCTATGCGGGGGATTTGATTTTTCAAAAGGTAATCTTATTTAACATTATTAGACTAACATAAAAGTTATTCTAAAATTATCGAGTAGAAAATAGTACGAACATTTTCTACGCACCCCAAAAAAATCTCGGTCGGATATACTGAGGGTGGTTTTTCCAAATTAGTTTTCCACTCTCCCTACACGCAAATGCGTGTACACTTCCTATAAATATAACCTACCTATTCCCTCAAACCATCACTTTAATTATTATATAAGCGTATAAACGGAAAGGTTAATAAGACGCGACGCCAATTAAACTTGATCGAAGAAATAAAAATAGATTTTTTTCAGTCAGTTTAAATCAAAGAATAGCGGCAACGCCGGCTAGGCCTACTTCTGTTAGTCCCCATGGTACTTAGTAAAACAATTCTAAGATGATACAACCTATTGATGTTGAAATTAAATTTAATTAAATTTTAAACGCAGTGTATTTTCCCTTTTGAATCACGTTACAATAAAGCTTTCACCCTTACGATACGAGCCGAAAAAAACTAACCCTTTTATTCTATGCGCGCATCAACTATTAAAACAAAGTGATTTAGAGGTAACAATTCTGGCGCTAGCCCTCTGTATTCAATTTGGCCGACAGTTCTAATGGGTGGGTTACACCCCTAATACAAGGTCAGGCATCATATCTTGCTCCCACTAACCACCGGGGTAAACAATCCCTTCCCCAATGGGGATCTGGACACGTGCTAGGTGGTCTTGCCTTGTCCAGGAAGACAAACCACTACCTTCAATTGGAAGGATAAATCGATATTTTATTGACTGTTGTTTGGCTATTTTATATAGTCTTTAGTTTAGACTTTACGGCTTTGCTATTATTAGTTTTCTAAAATGTTTGACAGTGTGGGTTAAAGGAGTTGTAATGAAACTGACCTGACTACAACATGTTTTAATTAAGCTACGAAACCTTTAATATACTTAATTTTTGAGTGCGCTCAAGTATTTGATTAAATACTGTTCAAGATTTTCATAGGAAAAACCTCTTAGAAAATACATAGTTTTTTACGTTCAAAATTGATAACATTTACTATTTTATTGTTATAATTTCATGGGGTATTGATGTCAAAAGTGACATATGCAGATCATATGACTTGACGTATGAATAAGTGAAAGTATTTGGTTATTCCTATGAAAATGTAATTGTAACTCCATTAGATACGACTGTAAAGAAGCAAACCATAACAATTCCGACACTTCTAAAACAACACGTCCATTGTAAAAAAACATACTATAATACACATTGGAATAAGAGCTATCAAATCCTGAAAAGTAGATTGCAGGCCTATCCTGCAAGTGCGTAGAAAAAGTCGAGTGGTTCCGGACTCCCCTCCCCCCTAGACAAGGTCCATACATAATATGTTTAAAAACTTTTATTGGCTAAAAAAAAATAGCTTTGTACTCACCTCCTGAATCCTACCCGGAAAAAAGACGCCACTTTACCAAAGCTTCGCTAACCTCTTATAGATATTGTGGAAACTAATATTATAATTAAAGTAGCTACTTTTCCAAATTCTAGTGGCTGTAATTCAAAACTTTTTTATATACTTTTGATTGATTAATTTAAAATGATCTACATTTCTACAATTCAAGAGCTGATAATTTTCGGGATTCTGGTTAATTAGTTTAAAACAAAATCCTTAAACATACTATTTACAACGTCTCTACAGCAATCGATAAGTTATATAATAAAACTTATAAACACTGATTTATTTGTTTAAAACTGATTTGTCTATGTTTAATTTGGAAATGTGTTCTATCGTATAGGCTACAATAATAGTGTGTCGTATTTCATATCGTGCAAAACACAAAGGTGTGTCGAAACTATTAGGCTGTTTTATCGGTACTTAAACTTTGACTTTTCTGTGAAACACATAAATAAAGCTCTATAATCATATAATATGGCTTCAAGGCCTTTAAAAAAATTACATAGCTAATAACAAAGCATCTTCATATTTATAAAATCAACTATTTAATTATTATTATTATTATTATTATTATTATTATTATTATTAGCACCGCGTCTTACTACCCGTTGGGGTTATACGCACTCACGCTAATGTGTAATGGTAGGGTGATGGTGAGATGAAATGGAGGACTTACAGTTTAACGTGGAGCCCTGAAGTTCTTCACATTCACAAGTTGTGATTAATACACGTCTTGTCAGAGGTGAAGGAAGGGTTTGGCAATCAGATATATCTGTGCCGGGACCGGTGATTGAACTCCGGCCGCCAACATAGAAGTCTGACATCTTGCCCTTTAGACCACCAGGTCACCCTAACTATTTAACTAATCAAATAAAAAATGGAGGTATTGTTTGAATAAATTTAAAACCAATATTTTAAGAGTATTATGTCATTGTTTATAGTAATAATACTAGGTTCATAACATTAATAATAGTATGGTAGTATGTTTAAAATATTTCTACACTCGATATCGAAAAAAAACATATTAGACAAAATCAAATGTAACCTCATTAAAAACGATTAATCAATTCCTTCCTTATTTGCAGCTATTATCTTTGCGCGAAGTAAAGAGGAACGGAGACATTCCACAAGATATGAACATGCGACCTCTTTTATGCCCGCTCAACCCGCCGCCTCCCCTCATCTCAGACAACGAGAAAGGTAAGACTTAATGTTGAACAATAAAGGTCAATAAAGGTCAAATCGCGTTCACACATGAGCCCTTTGACGAAAATAGCAAACAACTACACAGGCGAATATTTTTAACCCTTAATATATTAGTATTGAAATATATTTAATTTTATATTGAAATGTCATATTTCTATTTAACTGTGTACTTAATATTTTGTACATTATGCTTAAACTACATTAAATGAATAGATTATTAATTTTGAGGGGAGACCCACCATTGGGTCATTATTTTTCAAATCGTTCTATTATTAGAAGGCGTAGATTTGCTGAGTTGGATCTTAATATTCACAAAGTATCAATTATTGAGCTTATTGGGCATGCACTGTTTTTAAATACTATCAATCCTATTGCTGGGCCATCTCAAATTGTACCATCTTTCAAGAGAGTTATTTTCTGGCCAGAAGGTGAAGTTTACAACAACAACAAAAGAGAAAACGAAGAAAGCTTATCATAGTAGTGACTTCTCAAACTACACTTACCCTAATGCTAGTTATGTCGTGCACATCGTTACAAGCTTACCATAAATGTTAAATTGCTTACTATTGTTAACGTAACGATTTTGTTGTTGTTGGCAAAGGGCATGTGTGTAGCCTATTTACGACTTTAGAGAAGACAAGGAATACTAGTTGTAAAAATTATAAGTCTAGTCGACTCCGGCATAGCCTAAAATCAACATGACACCTTTTAAAAACCCAGAATTTTTCTTACAATAATATCTAAGTTATCAAATAAACACATTAGATTTAATAATCATATAACTTGCTACTTACCTATAAATATTCTACAGCATGAAGATGGTAATTATTAAGTAACACTACGCAATAATGTTATTGTTAAACAAGACACGTAAAACTATTAATAGGCCTATTAGAACATCTCATCACTTTATAATGATTTGAAATAAGAACAAAACAAAATAAGACGACAGAGCAGACACGGCATGTGTGCCAACATTATTAAGTCACCACTACATTTTTACCAGAATTTTTTTTTCAATTGATCATAGATTAGTTTAAGGAACGCATGTTGAGACATTACAGTTGCGATTGCAAGCGTAAATAAAATATTAAAAATAAGTATAACTTTATATAAAATTATCAAACTAAGAATAATTAGACTTACTAAACCCATTTTTATTTAATTGTTGCCATCGTCAAAATATTGACAGAAGAAAAACGAAAACCTATATATACATACATAAATAATCTTTATTTGTATAATAGATAGATATTATATTAACTGTATTGTTTACTTTCAATTAATATCAGGTTTTGATTAAATTGAACACATAACAATCATATGTTATAGACAAAACTATTGTAGGATCATTACTTTACGTGAACTTAAGTTTTATTGTTATATTGGATTGACAACAAGAACTTTGCTGGGGGTCCGGGGTTCAATCCTCAGCCCCGTCACAGTTTTATCTGATTGCCAAATCTTTCCTTCACCTCTGACGTGTATTAATCGCAACTTCTGAATGGTTGGAATGCCAGGCCTCCACCGTGGTTCGGATTCCACGTTACACTGTAGGTCCTCCATTTAATCTCACAACCACCCTACCATTTCACATGAGCGTGAGTATAGCCCGAACGAATAGTAAGATGCGGTGCTAATAATAATAATAATAATAATAATAATAATAATAATAATAATAATAATAATAATAATAACCCTGACCTCATCATCACTATAAAACCAGACTAAATAATTTGAATAAGTTGTGAAACAATTACTCTCACACTTAGTAAACTACATAGTTGTTCCTTCGAGAACTGAGTAGTTTACTATAACGTTTCTATAGGTAAGGAGAGGGGGAAGACAGTTCTAAATAAAACAACTGGCATAATCTATTGATATTTAGTAATGTTTCGCTTTTGTTTCACTTTAGAAGAAATGTCACAATATTGAAATTATGTTAATTTAATAGGTGTGTGTATAACCCGAACGGATAGTAATACGCGGTGCTAATAATAATAATAATAATAATAATAGGTTTGATTTTGTTTTCCAAATAAAATCCATATTGAATGAAAGGTATATATTTGTAACCCATGTATGTAACTTTATGATAATTTCAATATAACAACATGTAATATTTATTAGCTTACAGTACACTCACATAATTTTATTGATTTTTCTTCTGTTAGACACCTTAACTCAGCAAAGCGGATTCCTGAATTTGATTCCCTGAATGACCAAAAAACATATCAATTTAATGGTGACCTAGTGGTCTAGGGGTAAGGTGTCAGACTTATATGCTGGCGGCCGGGGTTCAATCCTCGGTCCCGGCAAAGATTTATCTGATTACCAAACCCTTCCTTCACCTCTGACAAGACATCTTGTGAATGTGAGGAATGCCAGGTCTCCACCGTGGTTCGGATTCCACGTTAAACTGTAGGTCTTTCATTTCATCTCACAATCACCCTACCATTACACATTAGCGTAAGTGCGTATAACCCGAACGGGTAGTAAGACGTGTTGCTAATAATAATAATAACATATCAATTTAAAATAGAGTTAGTTTCCTTTTATAAAAATGATGGGGTTTTTTTTCTAGAATAAACTAAGATCAGGTCATTAGCCAGCACACTAGCACTAAAGTGTACAATAAATATAACAACAATGCAATTATTTTTTCTGTATAATATATTATTTCTGTCCCTGGGGGCTCGATCTGTCAGGATAGCTTGCGGGAGGGGTTAGGTCGCAGGCAAGGTAGTTGTGTGGGTTCGAAATAATACGTAGAGTTACGAATTTTGGTTTAATAGAAGTTACTAAAAGATAATACAAACAGTGATGTTTAAAAGAAATATAAACTAAATATAGAGACTGGACGCTCGTGCTCGTGGTAGAACTGGCTTAACTCGTGTAAACTTAGACTGATGGAATTGACTGACACTGCGCGTGAACTCGTACAGAACTCGATCTTAGGACCCTGGGCTCAACGGATTCCTTCTAGATACAAGTGATATTGATAACCCAAAGATGTAGTCTGATACTGTCCGGCGCCGGAAAGCGTAACTGCCTGCGATATCGATGGATTTGTGACAGGCCCGATGCCAACAAATAAAATACTTTTATAGCTTGCCCCTTTCCTCTCCAACTAGATCAAACATTGTTATGAGTAGTCAGCAGTCCCCTTAAATGTTTCTAGTTCGTTCTATGATATTCGTTAAGCCAGCGCTTTTAAGCACGTGCGTCCAATAAAGTTATGTAAACCAAAACAGACATCCCAACATTACTCAGGGCTATGACAGTTAACTAATATTGTAATTTTGTTTCAGGATATTCGTGTTCATGTCCTCCGTTCGAGTGCATGTGTGTCCGTTCCCCTCCTAATCAAACGCAGTACCATCAATCTCACTTGGACTCCACCTTTTGGCTGCAAGAACCTTTCCAAAACGCCTATCCACACCAGGACGAGCACACGGGGGTGACCAACACGTTCTTCAACAACCTACACAACAACGAAGACAACAACATGGTCGCCAGTCAACAGCAATACGATTTCATACAGATGGGAAGCGAGCTCTTTCAACCAGAAGAAATCTTCCAATTGGACCAGCCTTTAAAGACGTCAGATTATACTTCGGTTCTTCAACATCAACAGGGCGTCAACACCAACAGTGACGCGACGACTAGATCTCCACCGATGCTTCTCGACTTGGGAAGCGGAGTGATCCATCGCAGCCAGATCAAACCAGAACCCGACCAAAACTACTGGATGATGCCTCAAGTTCAGGCTATGACCGATGAGAGCAACAGTAGCTCCAGCAGGTTCCCACCTTGCTCGCCCGAAGACAGTAACATGACCCTGAGTAACGACATCGGTGGTCATCACGTAACTCGGATGGAGATACCCGGTCCGTGTGATATGAGCTTTGGGGAGAGCCCCATAAGGATAGCATGTGATGCTTCGATAGTACAAAAAAATTCCCCTGTAGAACCTTCAATCAAAATACAAAGCACAAAAAATGTGATGGATACCCTTGGCGATTCTTTTCACTACGGGATGGAGTGTGAACGGATGAGAATGAACGTACCTACGGTGGACGACTCCCCCATGTACTATCCTAGTCAAGAGTTGAGAATGGATATGGACAGACATCATAATCTTGAAGTGAGTTCTGTAAATAGTTACCAATACCCAGTCGACCACGAACCTTACAAAATGCATCATATCCCTAGCCCTGTAGATTCCCCCGTTTGTGATACAGACGAATTCAGATACACTTGTGCGACGAACAACCCAAGTCGAATAGACCTAAGTTGCGCGAAGGAAACAACAGAACAAAGTTATGGTGTACAGTGCGGTCCCGCAGAAAACGCGAACTGTTCCTTGGAGTGTCCCATTATGGATTATCCGCTTCACAGTATGACAGGAATATACTGCGAAGGTATCAATAACTCTATGGGTTTGACTAGTGGTGGTGCAACAATGGAGACTGGTATCCCCTCTAGGAACCAGTGCACCATGGTGCACCCGGAATCATTGAGAGATTTTAGAATGCATTGTAGTAGTTTGGCAGATGAAGGTTTTCATGCCTCGTCACACTTTCAACCCAGCACATCTTTTCAGCACATTAATCCACAATAAATACTTACTTAACTTTATTATGTGTGTACGATTTATTTTTGTTCACACTTAAGGCATTCAAAGTAACTCATATTTATTCAAATTTAGAGGTACCCTTCACGAAGCTTCTAATTATTAATTTATTTCGATTCAAAAGTACAATTCTAAATTTAACAATTGCAAAGCTTCGCGAAAAAAAAATCTAAGTTAAAACACACATTTTATGTTTATTTTTTCAACAAAGGAAAAATGGTACCAAATAACTGTATTAAATTAAACATTGATAGGCGGATGGAAAAGTAAGGCCTACACACTTAACTAAAAACTTTTTTACATCCATTAATCTTTCCATTCTGTGGCCTGGGTCAGTTTTATTCAAGACATATGTTTACCACTACAGGCTTGTTAGGCCTTGTAATATAACTTAAGACTAGGACAGGCACAACATCCAGTCCCCAGTTGTTAATTTATAAAAAAAAAATTCTTTCTCCATACTCAAACTTTGATTCGGCTTCAGGAATATCTCATATTTTTCGATTCGATTTTGAATTGAAAAAGTGGGCCTTGCACGCCCCTATTAAAATTCATTATATATTATTCAGCTTAAAAAAAATTATGCTCTTGAATTCCCTGTAAAAGATTATCGGTTTGTCACTGAATAATATTTGTCATAAGCATGTATACCTGCCTAAAAGAGCTTAAGGTTTGATTCATGGTTTAGCCAAAAAAAGATTTATCATGGGTGAAGCGTGGGTTCTAGAATATATTAATATTACTTTGATATAATAGGTTGGTTCAAGAACATGCACTTAAATTAAAGTCAGTGGTGAAGAACCGACTTGTGCAGGGGGGCGAACGTGTAAGGGTTGAGAAAAATATTACCTACGTGTACATTTTTGCTTAAGCTCACTTGAATATCAAATTTATCCATTATAAATTTTAAATTAAATGTGGACATAGAATAAATAAACAGCAATTTTTTTTTAATGAATTACATACTAAATATAAAATTAACTATTTTGTAGCATCAATGGCAGCATATAAATCGTTCCCTTTGCAAATATGCATGTGTAGATTGGATAGTCAGCGTTTGTATAATTGTATGCAGTAAGTCTTCTTCTGGTTTATTTTTGAGACGTCCCCCCTCCCTCTCGGTTGAGGATTTTCCTCTCATGAGTGATTGAAGTGAGTGAGTGAAGGCCTTAAGAAGCCTCCTTTGTCAAGAAACCACAAGAATTCAAGAGATGTCACTGAATTAGCCCCTTGTTTTCTATTCATCCCCACCAGCAACCCACAAGGTAAGCCTTCATTGGCGACGAGCCCCAAAGTGGACGAGGTAAGCTGCTCATATCACAACTTAATTTCGAACAGTCGACTTTCTTTGTTTTCGCAAGTTATTTTAACGCTGTTGACTGGGATGAACAGCTGGGTATTGTGGGGGTGATTTTCTCAGCCCCACCTCCCCCAAACTAACTTCCTCTGAACTATCCACCCTAACCATACCCCTTAAATCTATTTTTTTTATAACTGACTACCTGTTCAGATTATATGGATACATGATAAATTACTATAGTTGGGTAAGGATGCGATAGGAAGTAGTTAGTAAGTAATTTATCTGCATTTGCTTGGAAGGAGAGTGAGAAAACATTTAGGAGAAAATCACTCAGTACATCCGTTATTCGAACCCTGATCTCCAAGCCATCAGCAGACAAGTCTAACATGAGACTGATGCCTTAGACCGTTCGGTCACTGAAGCGGGTGACCTATTGTTAATAATCTTGGAATCACATTTAATACTTAACACTATTGTTTGTTTTTAGAAGTTAACAAGTTAAAGTTGGTTACATAATCAAATAATCAGAAAAGAATCCCCTTCCATCAGTTCGCAAAAATTAGGTGTTACCCGCATGGTTTTCCACTTCCCCTCTATATAAATATAGGTAAATTTCCTCTAACTTCAACCTTCCTCGTTCCCGACAAATAAGCTTAGTTAATACATGTGTGTACAACCCAAATGGGCAGTGAAACAAAGTGAAAAAAAAGTTCAGTTCTTGTTGAAGCCTCAGTATAACATCAACACTCGTATAGAGCCTGTTCATTTTTTGTGATTTAAAGGAAGTATAAGCCACCAATTTTAGATAATTTTTCTAAAGAGGTTTGCTTCAAAAGATATTTGAGTAAATAGCTAGTTTAACCTTGTAAAGAGTGTTAAAGTATATAGGAAAAGATAGCAAGGGAGGCCAAGAAATTGATAGGAGGCACAGATAACATAAAGTGTTCAAGTGAGATGGAGGCATTTTACTAAACTGACCCAGTCACAGGCTGGAAACAGTTGATGATAAAGAAGTTCAAAACAAGTGTTATTTCACCATAATCTAATAGGTACAGTAGCCCCATGGCTTCTTTGGTGATGACTGATAGTTCACAGCTGACTTCTGACAGTCAACATTTAGGTATATACCTAAACTTCGACTGTCAGAAGTGACAGCTGCTAAACACATGTTTTTGCAGATCATATGGTTCATAGTAGGGATACATAATTTGGTCTGGTAACTTTTCAAAGCTGTTATCTGTGAGTTGTGAACTGTCACCCATCACCAAAGAAGCCATGGGGCTACTGTAGATATACTAGAAGGTTGTTTAGAGGAAGTGTAAGAAGCTGTAGACGTCATGTACACAGTTACAGGTAACTTAACACAATGAAACAGCTGAGTTACGAAATAAAAAAGTTTTATTTTATGCTACATTTGTACAGATGGTTTTGCTTGGTGACATGACAATATTACACTTCTCAGCTGTGGGACAAAAAAAAATTGCTTGGGGGAAAAAACATTTGTCTCACTGATACCTAATTATTTCTGCAAATTCTAAACAGATACACTTCCTTTAACCGACAATCATGGCACAATTTAACACCGGCAATTCAAGTAAAATTATCATTTATTTAAAAAAAATTCTTTACCTTAGATATAGCAGTAAATTAAATTATAAAATTTTCATTCATCTTTAAAATAGGAGTGATACACTAAAGTTCATAACATTATCTATATTAATAAAATGAATTTGTGTATTTGTCCTTACCAAACATTGTGAGATATCTAACGCACATAGAGGTCTGAGCTTTAAAAATTTTAAAATGTGTACCTAGAAGCCAAAATTTTAAAATTTAGATTTTTGTTTTTTAATTAATTAAAAACCGGGTCTAAATCAAATAAAATGATTTTTTTTTTCCTGTTTGAAGGAAAGAAAACTATTGCCTGTATAGTATAAATAATCCTACTGTATTATAATCACAGGAGTTTGATAAAAAGTACATTTATGTTTAGATGTAAACAAAAATGATAAAATATCCATGAAAGAAAGCACGTAGGAAATGGGATGGAACAAATATATATATATATGAAAGGATTAAACAGAATATGGTTTATACGCAGTGTTCCTCTTTTTAATATAAAAACTACATAGTGTTTAGTCCTTTTATTCGCTCCCATTTTTTCCCCTGTAACTTCTTCCATACATAATATTATTCATAGTTTGTACTATCAAATGGTGTGTGTTAATCATGATATCTTTAAATGGATATGAACAAATAGTAGGAACTGATGCATATATAAAAGAAAATACCCTTGCACTAACTCACAAACATTTCAGTATTTTTATTCCACGTGTTATTGAAATTACAAACAGTTTGTGAGTTTGTATTTTTTAAAAAAAATATTTTGCACCTTAGTTTCTACAATTATTCTACCATGATTATTAATAATTTGAAAAGGAGTCATTGAATAAGCATTTTATTTTACTAGGTAGTATCTTATGATAAGACTTAGTAAACAATAAAGATATAATTAATTTCATAACAATAAACTTGTTTAAATTTTTTTTTATAGTAAACAGCTATTTGAACCAAAATAAAGAAAAGAGAAAAACACTTACATTAAGGCTAGATACGAAATGAAAAAATTTCAAATCTGTAGCTTTTAAGTCACAATGCTATCTTCTACAAATGAATAAGTGATTTTTTTTCCCCTCTTTAGCTTGTAAAAAATTAATATTAATTTAGTCACACTTAAAAAAAAGTGTAAGATATTTCCTGTAGCAATTAGTTTTTCTTATAGGTTTGTAGGTACACAATTATTTAAAATATCCATTAAATACACAAATATTTGGAAGGTATCTCTATAGAACATGACATAATTTAAGATGTATTGGTAATAAGGCCCATTGAAACAATAAAAATACCATTTGGTCAAAAACAACTTATCATTAAGTTAGATATTTTTAAATACACAAACACATTAAAATTAAATAAAATCTTCTCAAGTTAAATAACGATTTGGCATGTTAAATAAAGGCTTTGGCTTTGTAGATTAACCACATTTTTAGATATATCTTAAAATAAAGTAATAATAAGCTCTTTATAAACATTAATGGACAAGAGATTTTAAAAAATTAAATAATTTTTTCAAACATTTAATAAATAATGTCACAACATTATGAAAGTATATTTGTTAAAAAAAAGATGATAATTTTAAGAGATATTATCCTGTAAAACCCTAAGAGAGTGAATTCATAGTTAATAATATCTAACTCGATCAAAAGATGTTAAGTTTATGACCACAAAATATGAACACAGCCGACCATCTAAATTAAAGTTGAAAGCATTTATGAGAAATCAACACAAAATCTATTAGGAACATACAAATTCTTGCACAATAACTTAATAATACATACAGTATATTTACTGACCAGACAAAAGCCAGGCTTCATGTGATTTACATAGTGAATAAATACCTTTCTTTAAACAACGAACAAGCAATACAATTCATTTCATCTCTGTAAAGCCTAGAAACAAACATAAAATTACTTTACAGCACTTTTCATTACATTCATACTATCAGTCACCAAAGTTTAAAAGTAACAATTTAAAAAAAACATTTCATTTCATGGTTATTAGACTACAGTATTGCAGTGAATATGGGGGTGTATAAGGTATCGCCTAGGCACAAGTCAGGTTTTTTAAAATTCTTATTTATACATACATTTTGGATCTTATTTTGAATGCCTAGTTTTTTTTAATGACCAACAGTTTCACTATCACAATCAAGTTTGTATTTATGTTTACAATATTATGTTGGGCACTTTTAAATAACAAATCACGATTCATAGATAAACAAATATATTTTTGTTTCTTTTGAATGAAATAAGCTTTAGATCATGAAAAATGAAATTTATAGTCCTAACACTGTTTTTTTTTAAATGCATATGAAAAAATATATTAGTATAAATATTTCGTTTGTGTCAAATCCTATTTACAATTAACACTCATACCCACACATAAAAGTGTGATTTACAGCATCATTTTATTTACTTATATTATAAGTATATCATATTGCACAAATATATTTACAAAGCTTGGTTTTGAAAAACTGATGAACTATCTCACCAGACAAAACTTATGTCAAGCTTGAAAACAACAGTCTAGGTTTTTACTCACAGACATAATAATTACAGAACTTTAGAACAAATGTTAATATACTCAATTATAACTTCCATGCTCAAGCATGCATGCATGCTATGTTGAAAATAGTGCAATGCAAATACAAGTTTACTTGTGAGTAGAAATATCTTAAAAACAACTTTAATACGATGAAACACTTTATACAGACATACAATTTAATATAAAAGAGAGAAAAATTCTGTGTGATAATAAGTTGTGTAATAACTACACAGTCACAGCCCTACAAAAACTGTTCTTTTTACACTATTAATAGACCAGAGGTAAATCATCTATTCATATTAACACACATAAAAGACTATACAGAGTGGACAAACGTTTTCTAATGAAAATGTCAGATCTTCTATTTCATGCTGTAGCAAAGTGATGTCTTTCTAATATCTGTTAATTATATTAATGAGCCTCCTTGCAATTACAAGGCAAGCGACACAACCTTATTAGATAAATTAACAAAAAGTTCATCAAGTGTTAATGTAGCCTATGCAATATTTATATACTATATATACACTAGTGCATTTACAAAACATTCGAACATCATTTTTCATTAGTTACAAAAAAAACATTGTATAGGAAACCTAAAGAGGAGCATATTTCCTGTATAATTATTCCTTACAAAATGATCTCTTATTACAAAAAACATAAAAGGCAAAATTCGCATTTGCTTATAAGCACAAACTAGTTTATTGATATAAAATGGAGCCTACGTTTATGTAGACAGTGATTAATATTTACTATGGAGGTACAGAGTATTGTTAATAAAATATTATAGCTAGATATTTAATAGTGCAGTGCTTACTATCCATTAATTGCACTGAATAATAAAATGTTATGAGAGAATAAAAAACATGTTACACGAAAAGAATGATTAATAAAGGTAAATTCCATAATACATATATATATCTCGTTAGTAGCATTGGACAGGAATTGATTGAAAATAGTTTGTATTGTGTTACTGTCTTGGAAGACAGATGCTTTACAAGATATTATACTTTAACTATGCATTAAATTGTCTGAAGAGTATTTAAAATGTTAGAAAATTAAAACATTCGTGGTATTTAGATAGTTTAAACTAAATAGTAAGAAAATAGTAAACTAGCCAATACATCTTGCTGAAGGCATATCTATTTTAAAACATGACAAATTACTTTAACACTACCTAGTTAAGTCAAAACACTAAAATTACAGTAATTTTAATAACTCAGATGAATTTTTATTAAAAGATAAATATTTTTACCGATTGAATATACATATCTTGGCTATAAATAACAAGTTTATATGCCAACTCCAATCTTTATTTTCAAATCGGAAGATAATTAGTCATTGCTGCACAAATATTACTTAACAGTATATTAATTTTAGTATATAGTTAAAACTTATTAACAAAATATCACAAGTCTTCTTTACCAATAACAGTTAAAAAAGTATCTAAGATTTTGGATGCCAAAAGAACCGTAGGCTGTCCAAGAATTTGTTAGTACATATTAAAAAAATTACATGACTTACTTAAAAGATATTTTTAAGAACTGGTCACTCAAACAAAAAAACAAAACCAAGTAAACATACTTCAATAGTCATATTCACTTTAATTAAATATTGTATTGTGGGCTTTTATTGACTTATAAATCAGTAACCAACAAATATAAGTTACCCTTATACTCAACAAAATAAAAACAATAAAGAAATGGTTTTTTTTTTCACTTAGCTGCTTCACTGAGTAGTGAAGATGGAGCAGTAAATGGTAACAAGGACAGTTGGGAGTGATGGTGGTGGTGGTGGTGATGGTGACCTCGGATCAATACAGAATCCTTCGCCAAGGGCCTCACCTTCACGCGGTAGAACTTTGTCCCTTTTGGCACTCGGTAACGGTTTTCAGACTAAATAAAACATTCAAGCAGTTAGGCGACAAAGCAAAGGGAATATTGTCTTAAGACAGCTTTGCCAAATATGTTTTAGTACAGGGAGAAAGTTGTGGGATAGGGGGGTAGATGAGATGGAAAAAGGAAGAGATGAAAAGGGAGAAAGTGCACACACATTAGTAAAGAAGATGAGAAAATTACATTCAAAAAATAGTTTCCAGTGCATCTGGCTGAGGTTCAAAACTCAACCACCTTTACCAAAGGACAATGTGCATTAGACTACCTTCTATCATAAGTATAAATAGGTTTAGCAAATAATAAAAACTTATTAATAGTGTATAAACTATTATTTAATTCAACATGTACCCGCCTCGGTGGCATAGTTAGCTAACGCACTAGTCGTGTTGAACTCGGCTGTCGAGGACAGGGAGACCGAGGTTTGAATCTCGGTCGAGTGAACTGGGGGGTGGTTTTTCCTAAATGGTTTTCCACTCTCCCTCCACACATATGCGGGTTCACTTCCTCTAAATTCAACCTTCCCAATTCCTAATCCATTAGCGTAATTAGTGCTAAAACGTATAACCTGAATGGGTAGTAAGACGCAGTGCTAAATAATATATTTTTTTTAAATTCAATGTCATATATGCAAACTAGAAATTAAAAGAACAATGATCAAATAAGGCCATAATTCATTAATTTGTTTTTGAAAACTCCACATGTATCTGCGAAAAAGATAAGCCATTTAATTATACATGGTTCTTTTAATTAATTTGGGGTATCTAATGTACATTTTCGGAAATGAATGATTGTATCAGCACTCAGCTTAAAGACTAACTTAAATCTAGAAATAATATACAGCCCCAGGCTGTTAATTCATCATTGTGGAAGGGTAGACTCACATTTCAATAATGATAACTTTTCGGCTGGGAATAGAGCCTAGAACCCTTAACTCAGTAGACAGACATGCTACTTACTCAGCTAAAGTGTCAGACTACATGGGTCTTAAGGTGAAAAGAAATATTCCTCAAAAAGATTTTTTATGTAACAGTTTAAGAATTTAAAACATTAACTCACCTTCTTCGCTTGGCAATATTCTTTATTTATTACTTCTCCAGTGCTGTACAACCTTGTTGGCATGCCATCTGAAAGACAAGACGACAATTAATGTCAACGTTTGTTCACATACATGACCATTTGTTTATGTAAAATGTATTCCAAAATTTAAAAATTAGTTATAGCTCGTTTTCCATCTACTTTCATACCATATAGTAAAATGTTTAAAAATGAGGTGGGCCAATGGCTAAATAATTTTATAGTAAAAAAAAAACTTGATAAAACTAAAGGAAAAATGGAAAATAAACTATTTAAGAGTAAATTTGATGACGAAATCCCACCTATGCTATGAGGAAAAATGTGGGAAGACTCCAATGTGCAAAGGTGACATCTTCCTTTCTACTGTCTTTAATAGTAGTGTTATTTGTATTCTCTTCTTTCTGCTTTGTGTTTGATAAAGACAACAATGCCGAACTATTATTATATTTGTGTTATAATGTGTGTGTGACTACTTCTACAATGAAAGACAGAATGAAAGGAAGAAGATGTCACCTTTGTGCATTGGATTCTTTCCACATTTTTTTTCTTTACCTTTACTCTTAGTAGTTTATTTTTCCTGGTTTTCCTTATAGAGTTATATCGTATAGTAACTAAGAAACTTTCCACCCCTATCAGGAGTTGAATCACTTAAAGATATTGTCAAGTATCGTTAAAGGCTCAACACCTTTAAAGCTGATGGCTACAACATAAGACTTTTCTCTCATTATGGTAATAAAACATCATCGTAAGGCTGAGTGCACTCCACACCAAACATTAAAAGACAACACACAATGGAATAACACATTTTTATGATATCATGTGTAGAACTTTCTTGAGTGCGTGTTTCCAAATGGAGTGCATGCACACTGCATGGAACACAATCGAACAAAGCAATAATATATTACATGATAGCACATGTTTACACAAATCAGCTGTCTTCCTTACTCCTATGTTTCAATGAACCAAAATGCATGGAACATTTTTCATTGTGCACGCACAACCATCTTGTTTACTAGTTTGTCAAGTTTAAGAGTGAAGTGTGTTGGTTTAATATGAAGTTAGTTGGTTGTCGAAGCTAATTTTGATAGTTTTTGTTGAGTAGTAGCAAAGTGTCAGCGCAAAAACAAGAGGCAAACAAGAGGCAAACGATGTATGCCTACTTACTGCCGAGTTAGCTGTGGAAAAATGTATATTATTTGCGCAGAAGAGGCCTGCATTTTACGTTTTTATCTTAAGGACAATTATAACAAAGTTTTCATCCATTTTTTTTATACATATTGGGTGAACCCAGATACTTCTATCACATTCCTCTTCTTCATGCAATATCACCAACCACTTACAAAACAAAACCCTTCCTCATCACTTTCCTCAATCTTGATAAATACAAAAGCATGAGCGAAGAAAATTTTTTATCAAGTATTGTTCCATCATGTTACATGATCAAAACTTCGTTAACACAAATTTGTTCCATTGTGTTATGACACAATGTTTGATGTAGTGTGCACCCTGCCTAAATTGGAATAAGATATAGCAATAATATTTTTTTTTTAATATAAAAACCTTCAAACTGACCACAACCAGGTTTGAGATCCATAGTTTCTAAACAGTCCGAGTGCAGAAAGTAAAGTGTGTTCCCCTCTTGAAGGATTGTATAGTTGCGATGATTCTCATCCCACACCACCAAAACCGAGTCACCAGCATTACAACTGGAAGACATAAAATAATAATTTAGTCTAATATGAGTTGGTGTTCAAACTAGATTATTTAATATATAACACGGTTTTATATTTTTCTCCAAGTTAAGATTGTTTAATTTGAATTGCCACTCTTTATTCTTACTGTCCAAGGAGAGGCCTTCTATTTCCTGATTGGGCAAGCTACTTCTTTCCCCCAGATCCTTATTGCTAGAATTGACCGGTGGGACTGTACTCTCAAAGAAACACCATGGCCGGGTCTAGGGATTAGCTTAGGTTCTTTTTCACTTGGTTTGATATTGATTTTTTTTTGTGTCTATTGGTTTGTGATGGAGCCTTAAGAGAATTGGTCCCCCAAGTGTTATAAATACATAAATAAATTTGTAAAGGTTTATACAATGAGGAGGCTCAATAACTAACTAAATGATTATACAATCAGGAAAATTTATCAAAATAAGAATATGTAAACTAATTAGGTGAAGAAAGTTCACCAAGGGTGAAGAAGGGGAGTGGGGTGTCAGCCTACAAGCGAGTTGTACCAAACAAGCGGCCGCTACATGGTGAACAAAAATAGTGCACACATTTATGGATAGAGGGTGTCATTTCAGAAAAACAAACCCTCCGGCTATTAAGTTCAGTTTTCTAGTACAAAGCCACTACTTATTCATTCAAGTCGCTCCTCATTTGTCCTCCTGAGGCTGAGTTTGACCTCGATAAATCTCTACTACTTCAAAGGAAAATCTGGAGGCACCGAGGATCAAACTCGAACTTTTGCATTTGTGGCCAGGAGCTCTTGACTACCAGACCACATAGACCAAAGGAATGAAGGAAAAGTGGGTGAAGAACCCAATGTACAAATAAATAGGACATCATCTTCCTTTCTTTTGCCTTTTATAGCAGAAAAAGTCACATACACATGGAAACAAGTTTTTGTATTTCGGCATTTTTGCCTTTTCCGTTTATTTATTTTATTAAGGCAATAACGCTGAAATATGCAAAGAAAAATTGTTTTCATTGTGTGTGACTTTTTCTTCTATGAAAAGCAGAAGAAAGGAATATGTCATATTTGTGCATTGGACTCTTTCACACTTTTCTCTTATTTCCTTAGGTATGCTTTCTTCACTCAATATTCACTTAGTTTATAGTGCAGTTACCCGCTTCGGTGGCATAGTTAGTTAATGCGCTAGTTTCATATTGAAATAGACTGCTGAGGACGAGTTAGTCAAGGTTCAAATTTTGGTTGAGTGAACTGGGGGTGGTTTTATCTAAGTGGTTTTCCACTCCCCCCACGCAAATGCAGGTTCACTTCTTCTAAATTTAACTTTCCCAATTCGTCACATTTATTAGGGGGTAAAAGAACATACTCCTGTATTAATAGAGCCAATGACAATATTTAATATAATCACCAAACCACAAAATGTCTAGCAAGTTGGGGGGGAAAAGTTATGGAAAAAAGAAAATTTTGTATAGTGTAATAATGAGGATAGAATGGTTAAAAATTAAAAATAAAGAGATGTAAAATGGATAGTAAAAACAAACTAGATAGTAGAGGAAGCAAGGGTGAGATGGTATGGTCGTGTAATGAGGACAAAAAAGGAGAGAATCTGCAGGAGAGTAATCGAGTTTAAGTAGGAAAAGAATGGTTGAAGGAAAGCGGGAAGAGGAATTTCACTAAACTGATCCGATCTAAGGCTGGAAACAGATGATGATGATGATGATGATCAAGGCCCGGATTATGATTGTCTGTCATATTTTTTGATACATTACAGATGGTGCAAATGTGTTCATAAATTCTGTTCATGGTCCCCCTGGTTGTGAAAATGTTTATTTTATAGGTTATTATTTTTAGGTCAAATGGAAAAGTGTGAAAGTGGTCGTAATGACAAGGAAGAGGATAAGGTCTAGTAAAGCTAGAAAGTTGGATGAAGTATAGTTGAGAAAAGTACAGAATATAAAATATCTTTTAAGGGTGGGAGATTAGAGAATCTAATAAGAAGAAGGCAGGAAGGGAGGTTGTTTTATAGCTGTGTAAGAGACCTGCTATGGAGAAGAAAAGTGGCCTTGAAGTGTAAGGAAGTGCTTTATAGGGTGTACTTGGTAACCATAATCACATATGCAGCAAAAACATGGACAATGAATGTAAGAGAGACTAGGAAAGTGGAGGCCATCAGAATGAAGTTAACTGGGGAAGAGCTGGGGTACAGGGTGTACATGAGATAGTAGAGGATGCAAGACTGAGATGGTGTGGGTATGTCATGAGGATGCCAAAGAAAATGTTGGTAATGAAGTATATAGAAAAAAAGACTGCAAGGAAGGCCAAGAAAGAAATGGGAGGAGTAAACAACAGAAAATGTTCAAGTGAGAAGAGAAGAATGGAAGACATTAAAGGAGGAATAATGGTGGAAGGATAGAGGAAGATGGAGGAATTTCACTAAACTGATCCGATCTAAGGCTGGAAACGATTCATGATGATGAGATAGTAATATGTTCTTGGTTTGCGTCATTTTTTGAGTTACTTATAGGCATTTATCTTGAGTAAGTTTAATCTTAAACATAAATGTTTTCAACACACAGTTGTCAGAATGAGAAAATAAAGTAGGCAATGAACTTTGTATCCTCTTTGCTTGTATAGTTGTAAAATACACATTCCTGGTCATTTAAAGTAATTATTTAAAACCTTTAGGTCAATTTATAGGTAATTTTTTATTGTTTTTAAATCCTCAAAAGTCCGGGCCCTGAAGAATAGGATGATGATGATTAAGTGCCTAATGGCTTAGAAATGAATGAAAACAATGTGGAAATACTGTAAAATTATTTAATGTAGGTGTTTGGGAAGAAGACAAACTTGAAAGGATAGTTAGGTCAGACCTCGGTAGAAAACAAAGAGACTTCTTTCTTCGTTTCTTCATACACCCTCTAAAACTTCTATCTTCTGAACACTTTAAGCACAGCTACACATACATTTTAATTTTAAACAATAATCATTCAAAATTTTGATTTGTCATTTTTGTAAGGCTCAAAAGATTTAGAGATACAAAAAACCTCTAAGACTATGTTTGAACAATTTTTTTTTTAAATTGTCTGCAAGGTTGCAACTATTTTCTTATACTATCAAAAATATTATGAGCTATTAGCCACCTTTGACTTATGAGGGCTTAATGCTGCTGATGGTACAATGCATGCCTCACAAGAATACGAATGAAGAGTGACCCTGGATACAGGACGACTCCTAGATAGCTCAGTGGTTAAAGCAGTGGTGTACTAAGCCAAACGTCCTGGGTTTGATCCCCATGTCCAAGAGTAATTTTTCAATTTTGAGAATACGATATTAAGATGCGGTCATAGCCTTAATTAACCAATATCATAGTTTTGATATTTAATCCATTTTTTCAAATGTAGTCCCCATTTTTTTTAAAATAATAATAATAAAAAATTTAAAATAATTTTGTGTAACTATTTAAAAGTGATAAGAAGATGGAAGTGTGAATATTGTATGAATAAATTAGGAAAGAAGTTAAAATGTTTCTTTCTCTTGTTAGCTTTTCAGTTTGACCTGCTTCCCTATCACTTACTGTAAATTATTTTGCAGTGTTTCTACAATGTTAAATGAAGAAGATACTTACGATACTATACTAATTTTTCCTTGGTTAATTAGAGATGTTTGGCTTCGAGTCTGTAAAATAAATACAACTAATGAGTGTGGAGATTAGCTAATTTTGAACATTCCGTAGTTCACACAATATTTCAACAACATACAAATAAATATATACCTTCAGGTTTTCACTGCTGAAGATAGCTTGAACAGGAAGAAAGAGAACTCTTATTAAACCACACTCAATAAGCCTTTTTAAAATTTCTCTAGGTTTCCCAAACCAAAAAACATTAATTCTGCCATTATTTTATGTGAAAATCAATTAGGGGTGTGTAAAATCCACTTCTTCAAACTGAAGCGAACACAAACCAAATACATGAAAACCTTACTTAAACAGAATCGCAAGGGTCCAAGATATTTTTTCGTTAAAGCCAGGTTTACATTTAATGGTGGTGTACTATACAAATTAAACCAGGGACATGCACGTAATTGGGAGAAAAATAATAAAATAAAATACCATACTTATTATTACACAATACTCATTATTCCCATTATAAAAAAATGAGCATATGGAAACACTACACTGAACAGAAAAACATTACTCACTTTATCTTTATTTTTTTCAGTATTCAAGCAGGGTTTTCTGCATACACTTTATTATCTTGGCTGCCTGACTTTCCACAAACACTTCAGCCTGAGAAATCACACTAAGCATATCAGAATAATTCCGTTGTAGGACAAATTGCTGCAGTTCCTTCTCATTTTCTAAACTAGCAGTAACTTCACTCGTAGAAAATCGTGCTTTTTCAAAACCATTTGTCACATTTTCTGGCAACAACTTCTTTATAGCTTGACTTATCCAAATAACCGCATCTAGAACCGAGACGGTTCTTGCAAGCTCAGAGACGGATGATGTAGAATTCATATTGGCGAGCGAAAATTGCATTAATAATTACCGATAGTGCACTTTAACATTCTGTATGGTGCCCTGATCTATTGGTTGAGAAAGACTTGTTGTGTTTGGAGGGAACCAAGCAAGTTGCACGTTTTAAAGTTCAATGTAGGGGTGGCATGTTGCGTTATCCAAAAACAACAAAACATGCTGGTTTTTCTTTTTCATTCTGCCATTAAAAGCCGTTAACCATTCCTCCATGATCTGTGACGTCATCAACTCCTTTTTGTTAGATCTCCAATCAACGGGAAGTTTCCTTATGTCCATGTTTCTGAAGCGTCTTGGCTTTAGTGCCTTACCGATAACTCAGGGTTTCTCCATTTCACCTGACATAAAACCACATAGAAAAACCGTCGATCTTTCTTTGCACAGTTTTCCTCCAGAACATTATTCACCTTTCAAACACAGTGATTTATTTAGTAGCGCATGAAAGAACAGTCCAGTCTCGTCACCATTCACTAAGTTTTCCCTCGATTATGGAGGGAAGTTTAACAACCCAATCTTCAATGGTTTCACTATTTACAACACTCGATTCACCACAAAGCTTGTTAAAAAATAGTCGATATCTTTTGTGAAAACTCTCCCAACTATCCATTAGATGCTTTGAATTCAGTTTTCCCACCTTTTTAGCATATTCCTGTACCATTGGACCCAATACACAACTTTTCACCCTAACACTGACAAACCACTACCACACTTTTTTATAAATGCCTTCGTTTGCAGTTTTCTTTAATTTAATTTTTATTTTTCCATTAGCACAGTTTTACCATGGCTTCGAAATTTTCTTTTTCTTCTTTAGAATTTCGAACACTTTAGTTTTACCGACGCTAAACATCTTCATGATCTGCTTAACAGATAATCTATCTTTTTCACTCGCGTGAATAGCTATTAGTATCATGTTTGGATCAAGAAAAACTATCTTTGAAGCCATACTGGGAAAAACAGAGATAACAATACACAGAAAGTAACAGTTAACAGGGTGACCTGGCGGTCTAGGGGTAAGGTGTCAGACTTCTATGCTGGCAGCCGGGGTTCAATCCCCGGTCCTGGCATAAATTTATCTGATTACCAAACCCTTCCTTCACCTCTGACAAGACATCTTGTGAATGTGGGGAATGCCAGGTCTCCACCGTGGTTCGGATTCCACGTTAAACTGTAGGTCATTCATTTCATCTCACAATCACCCTACCATTACACATTAGCGTAAGTGTGTATAACCCGAACGGGTAGTAAGAGGCGGTGCTAATAATAACAGTTAACAATTCTGTAAGCAAGATAACAAAATAACTAATAAAGAGAAAGGGAATATACCTGACCTGACATTTCAACTCCTAATAATAGAAAGGAAGAATTAGAGAAAACGAATTCTGTAGAATGTATAAGATGTCAAAAAAAATAATTCTAAATTATGTCCATTGGAACATTGGAAATTTTCCGTATAAAGGCTTATTTTGAATTCTGTTTCCGCTTATTTCAGCTGACAATTTTGCTATGGGCAAAGAAAATTCGAAGTTTTCGAAGCTTCATACACCCTTAATATAAAACAAAAAATGCATATTATTTTCAATGATAAAAAAAAATCTTGGTAAAAGATCAATTAAAGAAAGACATATTAGTGGTATTCACAAAATCACATTAATACTAATTGTTTACACATTAAATTCCTTAAATTTTTCAGTTTTTCCCTATTTCTAGATGCATATGAGCCTTGATTAAATGATAGTGCATGTTTGTTTTTAAAATATTGTGTGTTCTACTAGATTTCAGAAACAGCCAGCCACCACAATGGTAAGCTGAAGTCTCTTTATTTTTAATTCCCAGCTATTTCTAATGATTTAATTATTGACTTGTATGCATTCACAAAGCAAAATTGGTGGCTTTTGACAGCTGATGTAAATAATTACACTGAAGTAGAGTTACTTTTTCTATATGTATGACAAATCTTGTTGCCTCTATTACACAATGTTTAAAGATATATGTATTTAGAATATTTTTATCCTCAATTGAAATTAAAAACATATTAAAAAATTTTTTTTTTTAAAAAGGCAAATTTTTAATTTTTATAACAAACATTACTTTGTAATAGTTGTTGACTTTAAAAAAAAAAAATTAACTGTCAACTTTCATTTGCAATTATTGTTGGGCATATCCCTGGTAATTCTCCAGCAGTAATCTGTCAACACTCCACTTCCTTTGGTATCGTTTACCATAAGAACAATGTTTTTGTGAAAAGGATTTACATGTATGTTACTAAGTACATCAAGGTTTAATGACCTTCTTCAGCAACCGAATTGTCTAGAGCATCAATCTAATATGAGACTGGCCTGCTGATGACAAAGAGATCGAGGTTTGAATCCCCGTCTGAGTCAATGATGTTGGTTTTCTCCTAAATGGTTTTCCACTCTCCTTTCACACAAATGCGGGTATATTTACTCTAAAATGTTTCCTTCCTTATCCCTACCCCATTAGAGCAATTATGATGTAACCTGAACAGGTAGTAAGATGCAATGATAAAAAAATTAGTGGGAAGAAAACCAAACACGAGTGTAAAAATTGAATATTTTGTGAAATTGTCCCCCCATTGTGCCACATGACATTTTTCCAATGATTTCTTGGCAGCATCCGTGGCTAGTTTATTTATATGTGGCCGAACAAAAATCCTCTCTTTTAGCTTTGCCTAACTCAAGTGTGGAAATTTCTGCTAGATATAAACAAAACAAAGCTTCATAACTTTCACCAAATTATTTTAAGGGATTGTAAACAAAGCTTTCACTACAAGAGATATATTAAAAATTCTCTAGTCATTGTGTAGGACACAATCACCAAAAATATGGGTAAAAAAGCTCACTTTCTAGGTTGTGATGTATTAAAATCAAGTTAAGGTTTACAAATTTTAAGTTAAATTTTTATTTATTTAAATTTATACAAAATTTTGGAAATCGGTTATTGTTAAAACTAACAAAAAAATACATAAAATGTTATATAAACAAATACCAATTCTTTGATATTAGTTTAAAGAGTACCTGTACTAATAAAATAAAGTTGGACTCCAAATGCAATGACAGTTAAATAGTCTCAACAAATTAGCAATGGCTTTATAAAGCTATATAAATAAATTTGAGGTAGGAAGTGAAATATTTTATTTACTCAACAAGCTATCAAATATTTAAACTTATACTTGCCTATAAGTGTGGTAAGCTAAATGGGTCTATATCCTAGTTATTTAGAAAGAAAAAAAAGTGCTATTTATATAATAGAAATTGCGTTAACATTGCAAAAGTTCATTACCCTTGAACATTTTTTAAAACACATTTATTATTCAAGCTTTCAATGCCACAGACAGTTTTCAATGCTCAGAGGATAAACATGGTTGCTGAATGTCTAGTGTCGCTCAATGTTCTTTACTCTGATAAAATTGTTTGCAACTGTGACATAATTAATAAATAATGTGTCTGTGTGAATAGTATGTATTCAAGAAAATAAAATTTAAATTGTCTGGTTATAAAAAATGAATATAATTAAATTAATTATAAATAACAGAATGATTGTTTTTTTGGGTGGTTTTTTTTGTCATTGATAAATGAAAGCATGTAATCAAAGGTGGCAAGATGCTGTCCAAGTAGGAGTCGCGCGTTCAGGCAGTGAAAATGAAATTTTTACAATCCATAATACAAAAAGAAAAAGAATCCGGAACAAAGACGTTAGAGCAAGATTAAACATAAGGGAGGCTATGTTATAAAAATTTTGAAATCACATTTGGAGTGGTTTGGCCTCGTAACAAGAATGGAAACAAACAAGACTAGTGGCAAAAAGCTGGTTGGAAGAGGAAGTAACTAATAGACCAAGAGATAGACCCAAGAAGTGGTGAATCAACTTAATCATCAGTGACGTGGCAATGAGAAACAAGAACTAAGATACGTAATGGAAAACCAAATATTTATGAATCGTGTGGAATGGAGGCGGCTTGCTAACAATGTACCCGGCACCACTGGAAAAATTGTTTAATAATGACAAATTTAAGGTATACTTAGTAAGAGTGACATGTTCAAACATTGTACTTTCATGTGTAAAAACTATAAAGGCTATTTATTTTTTGACTAGGAATTACTTTAGATTCAATACATTGGTGGTTGATCCATAACCTAACAATAGTCTTCCTTGGTTTAGTTTTTAAATTAAGATATTCCTAAAATGATTTTACTTGGGAAGCATTAAATACTAGATCAAGTCCTAGAATGCTTTCTAAATTGCAAAGTATCAGTGTTTAGGGCCACCCTTAGCAGACATGGGGCCCTGGGCAAACACTAAAGGTACAAAAACAATTGTGCCAAATTTGAAATAAATCGATTATTGAATTTAAAAGTTAAACTGAAACATATCCACAGACAAACACATGCAAATCGGTGGATTTAAAATGGAGAACTTACTTAAGTCGTTCAATAACTCCAACTACATGATTATGTATGAAATAAAGTGCATTGAGCAAAAACAATTGGTAACAAATAAAATGATAGAATATTAGGAACATGGTAGAGCACAAATAAAAGTAAAACACTAACACATATTTGTTTGTAAATATGTTAGTGTTTTTACTTTTATTTGTGCTCTACCATGTTCCCAATATTCTATCATTTTATTTATTACCAACCACATGATTATGTATTTATTTATACATTCTGACAATATTTGCTAGACCTCCTATGCAGCAATCCTATACTAGAGCGTAACTGTATTATACTTGGAAGAAGGAATATAGGAAAAGTGGACAGAAACATATAAAAAGGGGGACAAACACAATATGGCCTTTACAATGAAAAGAAGAACACAGTTCACACTTTACACTGCTGCCAATGGACAAAGAGGTAATGGTTGCCTCTTAAAGAAAATTGATCGTCACCGCCCAATCCCCCTCTTTGTCCATTGGCAGCAGTGTAAAGTGTGAAATGTGTTCTTCTTTTCATTGTATAGGCCATATTGTGTTTGTCCCCCCTTTTATATGTTTCTATCCACTTTTCATATACCTTCTTCTAAATATAATACAATTACCTCATAAAGCGAAAAGAGATTTTCCTTATTTAGTTATACTAGAGCGTAACCACTATATTTTAGAGGACCAGGATATCTACCGGATTATGCAAATCATATTTCATGACCTATACTTGATTTAAAAAAAGAATAGGAAGAAAGAATTCCCACACACAGCCTTGACCCTACTATAGTTTTCCCCTCTTACATTATTTCTAATATCATTCTCTGTCTTGTATATTTAAGCTAATTCTGAGCAAAATATTTATTAAAAAAGGTACTATTCTTAAATGTACAATGAATTTGGAATGCAAAAAATAATGTAAGCTATAATTCTACTCGTTCAATACCAGATAATGTTCACTTATTTAGCCTACGGTTCTAGTTAGTTATTTCATTAGAAAAATAAGCAATGCACTACAACCACTAACTACTAACCAGCCTCTCCTTGATTTCAAGCTCCTCTTGTAAAGTCTGCTGTATAGGCTCTGGACTAGTTGCCACGTCACGACTGACACCTTCTCTGCAACATTTTACATACAACTCTTCAATATAGCTGCTAACACCACAGGTAATTTTTATAGCATCACGCCTTACTAACTGTTCAGGTTATACACATATATGATAATGGGTTATGTATGAGGATGGTGGTATTTAAAGGAAGTGTACACACATTAGTGCGGAGGTAGGGTGGAAAACCATTTTGGAAAATATCACCCTCATACACCCAAACGAGATTTGAATACCAATCTCTTTGTCATTGCCAGTCTAGTCTAAGATGAGAGTGTCGCTTTAGACTGTGAGGCCACTGTAGCAGGTCAAAAGAAAAATGTTCATAAATATTTTCACAACACAAAATAATTAGTAAAAAAAATGTAAATGATTACTCACTGTACAACAGCTACAGACGTGCTCATGTCAGATGAGCTGGTGGTACTCATCTTAACGTCAGAGGATGCATTATCCGCTGTCATTGAAGGCAGGCAGCTAGAGTTCTTCTCTCTCTCCTCTGCCAGCTCTGTCTTGAGGCGAGCATTGACGGACTCCAAATTGCTGAGACGCTCCAAGACGTCCCCAGGTTCAGCCCCCAGGCTCCTAAGTATATTATAATAAATTAATTTTAAAATGGTTTTGGAGTGTACAAAGTCTCAATAGGGTGTCCATCTAAATTATATTTTAAAAAGTCCTGACTTTTTTCAGGTTTTCAAAAACAAATTTCCAACTTTTTCAGTCACTGTTTTATAAATTTTATTTGATAATGTCACAGAATTTTATTAATATCACAATTTGATGTAATAGTATTTTTAGACACAAAGAGCATACACATTCTAAAATTGTGTCACTCTATGAAGGGATTAAAGGGTATACGCCTAAAGGAACAAATGGGCTTTTAGGTAGAAGGCTCTAATTAAATTTCAGTGAGATCATATTGAGACATTAAAAGAGTGTCTTACATAAATATAGTTTATGTATGAAATAAAGTGCATTGAGCCAAATCAATTTGAAATATAAATAAAATTATAGAATATTAGGAAAATGGTAGAGCACAAATAAAAGTAAAAACACTAACACATATTTACACACACACACTTTGAAATTTTGATGCTATTATAGTATCGTCCTCAGAAAGTAGTAGTAGTAATTAGACAGTTTACAGTTTAAAATTGTTGAGACAAAAAAATAATTCTTCTTCCTTTAACAAACAAAGTTATCGGGCATGTGCAGAAACATACCTTAACTTTGACTAATGATGCACAGTAGAGGGGTGGAAAAACACAAAAATGACATGTGACCTTGAAAATTAAGATTACAGTAGTATTTCAACAATGTTAAAAGATATTTTTACCTGAAAGAAAAATTATATTTTAATAATCTTTTATAAAAGTGTTTATGTTATTAGCGAATTTATGAAAATTACAAAAATTTGATTAAATATCTCTTTTTTCAGTTTTCTAGGTCGCAAGACACCCTGATGTGAAAACCTAGCTTTCCAATATGATACTATGATTAAAAATTAGTTATTAGGCTAGGAGTAAGTTAGTGTTATCAGTGCTTTCCTTTTATTTTTTCACTCTTTTTTTTATCAATAAAGTCTATAAAACTGTAACATAAAAACGTTCTTTGTTTTTCAATATGTGTGTGACTTTTTCAATTACAGAGGCCTGAAGAAAAGAAGACAATGTCACCTTAGTGTAATGAATTCTTTCCAAGTTTGCCTCTTTCCCTTGGTGGGCTTTCTTTAGTATCGAGTCCAAACATTGGAATTTAATAAAATAAACTTTTTAAGTTGTACTAAAGCACAAACACAAGTACGTACATAGGCCCAGCCCCTTGTTCATCTGTGAGGCGACGGATAGTCTCCTGGTGGCGATGGCATTCCTCTATCAACGAGACTTCTCGTGCCCTGGCAGCGTCCAACTGACGATCTTTCTCTCCTACCACTCTACGCATAGCTTCATTAAACCAAACCTGAAACACAAGCATAAGTACAACTTTATTGATTTTTTTTACTACCGCTTCTTATTATTTGTTCAGGTTATATGCATATGTACTAATTACACTAATGAGTTGAATGTTTAATTTAAAGGAAGTGTACTAGCCTTTGCGTGGAGGGAGAGTGGAAAACCATTTAGGACCACCACACAAAATTCTTATCACAATAGAATAATAGTAGCCAACAGACAACAACCAAAAGTCTCTAAAACAACTTATGAAAAGTAATAGTAGCTACTATAGAAGGTTTGACTATTTAATTCTGTTATGTGTTTTGGCAGTTAGAATTTTATTATTAGTCAAGGTCCATTTATTTTTAAATAACTTTTTAAGGTAAAGCAGTTAAAAGCACTGACCCGGCCACAGTCGATTATGATGCGACTATGGGGACAAAGAACGTCCTATACAATAATTACTTAAGCTTCACTCTATTCTCCATAACAGGTCTCTTACACACCTATAAAGCAACTCTGCCTGCTACCCTTTAATCATTAAATCCTCTTTACTCCCACCCTTTGCCTCAATCACGTTTCCAAAATATTTTACTCTGTACCTTTCTCAGTTCCACTCTATCTAACTGAATAGTTTAAAGTGGTCCACCAAACAACTCTTATTCTACCCATCTACTAAACAACACATGTGTTAAAACTTGGGATGGGATCATCAAACCGTTAAGGATATTGGAGGCAGTGTTAGATTTGAAAGAAATTAAAATAAGCTTTTCTTCTTTCTAAAATTTTGTATTGACAGTTATTTTAGAGCTTTAACTCTGTGTATTGATAGTTCAACCTCAACATAATTATACTAAAACATAACAACCAGACCACAGGCCATTGCTTTAACACTTAGCTGAATGTATAAATGTTTTAATGAAGGCATTTTAGAGAGAAAAAAAGAAAGAAAAAAAAACGTTTAGTTTAAAGTTGGGTCAAACCCACTATTTTACAAAACAAACTTTTTAATTTCGAACCCTGAGTCTTTAAAAAAATTAAGAACCCATGAGGAAATATAAAGGTATAATGAAAATTATAAATATTATATAAATGTAAACATTCTTTCTTATAATCCATTCACTATAACATTAATATATTCTGTTTAGTGTTAAATTACTGGTGTGAGATCTGGTTGTTGAGTTTACCCTATAATTATGCTATTTTTGAAACCCCAATATGCATTATTAGACCTTTAATCAACCAAATTTTGAGGAAAAACTTTTTTTTTTATTTAAGGATATGAATCTTGAATACAATATTTTTCTCAAATCCTTAAATAGTCTTAAGGATGCGAGGTATTTGAGAGTTCAGGATTCCAGGATCCCATCCATAATTTTGTTACTATTTAGACTTGCTGTTATTCTAATATATTACTATTTACTCTTTTGTTCGTAATTTTTTTTCAAGATTCGAATCTAAAATTAAGATTCAGATTTAAATTCATAAAATAATGGAAATTGTAAATGGTTAAAATTTAAATATTATATTAAAGCTGAATTAGTAACCTGTTTTTCAGCATCTGCCCTCGTTTTGACGATTTTGATCTTTTGTTCCAGTGTGGCTTGCCACCTTGCCCGCTCTTGCTCGATGGCAGTCTTGACCGCTGCTTCCTTCTCCGCACACAGGTTAGATCTCTGCGGCATTCAATCAAATACAATACTTCAGTGTCACATTGACGTGGAAGTACTAAAAACACGTTGAAAACATTTCCGATCAATTGATAATATAATCACCTATCTGGTATTCCAAGCAATCTCCAAACTATGGGTACTTGGATATCCCTAAAAGGGGTGTTCAAAAATATAACTTAAGTGAGAAGGAATCTAAATTATTTTTTTAGAAGACAGAGAACATAAACTATTGAAAATATTAATACTATGTCAATTATACAGAAATGAAAATAAAATTATAAGGGATGTGTGAAGTACACTTTTTCAATTATTATTTTTTTATCCTTGCGTTCCACTACCTGTACAGGTTTTTACTAATGGGATAGATATAAGGAAGGAAGTATTTTAGGGATAATCGTTCTGAATTTGCATGAAGGAAGAGTGAAAAATAATCTAGGAAAAACTACCCTTAGTAGACCTGACCAGGATTCAAGCCATGTACTCCCAGTAATCAGCAAACCAGTGTAACACTAGAGTGACGGCGTGGACCGTTCGGCAACAGAAGAAAGTCACGTCCCAATTGTTTTGTGCATAGAAAATGGGTGTACACACAATCCAGTGACAGTAGACTGTTAAAGTGTGTATTTTATAGTCCTGATAAAAAGTTGGCAGTCAATGCTATACCTAAGATAACAAAGTAATTTGATTTTAAATTGTTTTATTTGTTAACAATATTTGGTGGAACTTATCGACAGTTGAAAGAGGGAACTACCTAGAGAGTTGACCTTACCTCAATTTTCTCAAGGCTAGAATCGCTGGGGCTGCAGTCCAAGGCCATGCGGAACCTCGACCTGAGACTCTCGACCTCCGCCTTGTAGTCTTGTGTCAGCTTGTCACACTGATCCTTGAGCTCCCGTACCTTCTCTCTGTCAGCCGCATCCAGCTGTTGCTGTAATTCCCCACACAGCGTCCTGCACTCATAGAGCTGGGATTCGAAGGACCTGACCACCTCCCTCCTCTCTCGCACCTCCTCCTCAAGACGCCTCTCCATGTCCGCGCGCAGTGTTGCCAGCTCTTGCTCTTTGTTTTCTATGCACTGTAAAGAGGAACAAGACTTTAATGGTTATTATTATTTTGAGGTAGGAATATTCAGTGAATGTAATGGGGTCATATAATACTTATCATTAGTTAGCTGTGTGAAAACCTTCAACAAAGAGTTGCCTAATAAGCACTTCTTACTATTCTATCAAAGTTTAATTAGGATTCAATCCAAGGTCATATTTCACTCCTTCAGTACAGACCTTGCTTAGATAACAAACCCAATGAAAATAGTTGTAGCGGTTCTCTCTTTTTCTGAGCAATTTCAGTAAGTGTTCGTTATAAAGTATCTCAATTAATGTTTGTAATTTTGAAATATTTTTTTTTAATCATTGAAACTTACTGCTTGTTGAGCTGTTCACAGATTAACTAGATAGGGGATGTTCAAATCCTCGAGTCCTTTGAATCCCATGATATTTGTGAGAATCGAGATTCGTAAAAATCTAAAAAAAGTATCTTGAATACAATTCTGAAGACCTTGACTTCAAACAATAACGTTAAGTAATTAGTAAAAGGAATTATTTAGAGTTGCAAAGTTGGGAGGGTAAAAAAATCATACACACAAAAAAAAGGACCAAATTTTATCATTTTAATTATTTGATTTAAAAAGTTTATGACATAATGATTAAAAAATATGTTATTTGTCAGTGGCCCAAAGCCTTAAACAACATTCTTTTATTCAATTTTAAATATTTTCACCTCAGAATTAACAATTTTTAAGGATTTATTATGGATTCGAAAGGAAATTAAAGATCCGAAATTTGAGACGTATAAGAATGAACCCATCTATAATATTAACATTAATTGGGTAGGGGTGATTAAGGTAGAATTTAGAAGACACATGCCCACATTCGTATGGACAGTGCGGGAAACATTTTTTTTTAATCGCCTTAAGTACACCTGGCTAGGATTTAAGCCCCCACCTCTTTGCCACCAGCAATAGAACCTATTGTGAGAGTGAAGCTAATTGCAAGAGTGAAGCCAATTGTGAGAGTGAAGCCAATTGTGAGAGTGAAGCCTTACAACATGCAACTTCTGATGGAGTAGAAGGTGTTTTTTAAATGTGAAAGTTAATATTAAATCAACCCGCTTTGATGGTCAAATAGTCTAAGACGTCACTCTAGCATTTGATTGGACTTCTAATGAGGGAAAGATATGGGTTTGAGTCTTGATCAGGTGCATTGAGGGTGGTTTTCCCTAAATGGCTTTCAACTTTACCTCCATGTGAAAGCGGGTTCACTTCCTCCAAATTCAACCTTATTCATCCCTAACACATTAATATAATTAGATTTTTTATTTAGATCCGCTTCTTACTACTCGTTTGAGTTATACGCTTTGTACTAGTTACGCTAATGGGTTAGGAATTGTACATGTTAAATTAATAGAGAGGAAGTGAACCTGCATTTGAATAGAAGAAGAGTGGAAAACCATTTAAGAAAAACCACCCGCACTTCACCTGAGCAAGATTCAAACTTCAATTTCCCTGTCCTCGGCAGTCTAACTCAACACGAGACTAGTGATTTGGCTAACTATGCCCCCAAGGTGGGTAGTGTAATTAGTGCATATGTGTATAACCTGAACAGGTGGTAAGACCCAATCATCTTGTGATGGAAATTTCACCAAAAAAACCCCGTTTAAAATGAAATATTTATTATGTGTAAAGCTACCTGTTTAAGTTCCTTGATCTTCTCATCTTTGGCATCTATTTCAACCTTTGTGTCCTGTTTAAGGTTGACCATCTCTAGCTCATGGTCCACCGTCAGCCTTTGGATCAGCTCCCGCTCTCGAAGGACCTGTCCCGCAACTATCTCTTGCTGCTTGCCGGCGAGACCCGCCGCTAGGTCCCTGCATAACCTCAATACCTCGTCGCGCTCCAAGGCGGTCTTGGAGCGCAGCAGTGCCAGGTCATCCCTAAGATTGGCCACAGCCTCCCGCATCACGCGGCTCGCTGCCTCCAGCAAGTTCTGGACACGCTCCACCTCATTGCGGGTGCTTCCAAGGTTTTCCTGCAGGCAATAGGTTGCCCCTTAAGACTTGTGTGGCATTGTAAAGTACATTTTACAAAAATTAGTTTTATTTTGGTAGGAAGGAACTTTTTGGCAGTTATAAATAGTACTAAAATATTTTAAATATATATTTACGTAAAGTCATGTGATCTGCAGCTGTCATTTTTGTTAAGAATTGTATTAATACCTGAAATAATACTACTAATAAAGTAAAATGTTATTAATGAAAAATAAAAAATATATTTTTTGTTATTTTTAAAAAGTTCCTTGCAATCAAAATCATACTCTAGTTAAGTAATTACAATTAAATTCTAATGTTATATTTGGAAGAAGTTACAGGAAAGGTGAATATAAACAAATAAAATGGAATGAACACATTTCTCCCTAAGTCTCCTATGATTGATTTTTCATCAATTTCCTTTTTCTGCCTTTTGTGATTTTTTATGTCCTCTTTTAGGAAGCTACGTTGCACGTTTCACACTCCTCTCTGATGAGTTCCGAAAGAATGAAAACTAGGTCAGGGGGATTGGGCGGTAACAATTGATTTTCTTCAATAGGTAGCCATTGCCTCTTTGTCCACTGGCAGGAATGTAAAGTGTGAACTCTGTTTGTTCTTATTTTCGTTCTTTGTTCCCTTTTATATGTTTTCTATCCACTTTTCATTTAACTTCTTACAAATTTAACAAAATACCTCAAAAATCAAAAAGAGGTTTTTCTTAAAGAGATAAGTGAAAATATTTAAAATTGAATAAAAGAATGTTGTTTAAGGCTTTGGGCCAGTGACCAATAACATATTTTTTAATCATTATGTCATAAACTTTTTAAATCAAATAATTAAAATAATAAAATTTGGTCCTTTTTTTGTGTGTGTGATTTTTTTACCCTCCCAACTTTGCAACTCTATATAATTACTTTTACTAATTACTTAACGTTATTGTTTGAAGTCAAGGTCTTCAGAATTGTATTCAAGATACTTTTTTTAGATTTTTACGAATCTCGAATCTCACAAATATCATGCAATACATTAATAAAAACATAATACATAAAAACTAAGTGTTGGTAATATAACTATGATTTTTTTATATTGAAAATGGGAAAAGTTCAAGTATATTATCTTACAATGATTCATAAAAACTAAATGTAATTAATAAATTTAACAAACAAACTCTCAAATGAGAAGCATACTGAGAATGAATTATTATAAAGTATGATGATTATTATTATTAAGTTTTCTGTCTTACGACAGCTCCATTCCTTTAGTCAGTAAGCTTAGACCGCCAATAAGTTCTGTCCTCTGCTTCCTTCTTCATCTTCTAGAAATGTCTATATTTATAGTAATAAAATCATACAGTTAAAATTATTTTAATGTTTGCTAGAGCCATTTAAAAGTATAAAACAGAATTGATGTTCAAAAATAACTCTTAGCAAAACACATAGTTTTGCATAATGGTAGTAAATTGTGCTTCATGATTGGATATTATTAGTTTCCGGAAGCAAACAGTAGTTAACTTTGAAAAAAAGTAATAGTATTCCTGATTTCGCAAATATTATGTTTTTCAAATGTTTTACTTCAAAATAAAATCCAGAGTATTCTTAAGGTGAATATATTCTGAATGATCACACACATGACAATTTTTCTTCCCTGATATCAAGGAGTCTACTGCTTATTAAGGTTATCTGTAACTTACAAGGTGAATTAAAAAAGAAAAATGCAACTGTAATTGATTTAAGTGTGTCAATAATCCATCCCAAGTACATTTTGTTGTTATCCAAACTTAATCTGTACTTATGTTTTAATTAACTAAGTTATATGTGTAACTTTCCAACTGGTAAATATAAATAAGATTTCAATTTTCAAAACAAATCAATACCGGTATCTTGAATTATACACTTAAACTGATTCTTAAAAGAATACAATGACTATATTAAATTCAAAACTGAATTTGGAACAAATATCAATTGTTTAAGAAAGTTTATTTTGATTGTGAATCAAACCTTATATTTAAAAAAAACTAAATTTAATTAGATGTATTTCTTTAGCCACCCTATTATATCTTTCGCAATTATATTTATAAGCAATAAGATAATTAAAAAAATTTTACACACACACATATGTATAAGGGGCTGAATAAATATAAAATTTAAACATCTGTGAATCCAAGTTTCTATTTGTTAAATTTAATTTAATTCTTTGTTAGTTAACTTTAATAGATTATGTATATATTATAAAGATTTGAAACATCAGAGGTTCATCAAACAATGTATCAAATAAGTTATTTTACCATCACAATAATGAAATTAATACACACACTAATTGAGGGATCCAGTGGAGAATGAATTCATTGCCAAGACAAATATAACCTTTGGTAGCTGTCTATGAACCCTTTGTTTACCGCATAAGGCAACAAGCTTTCCTTACCTTATTCCACTATGATACACTTATAAGATAGGGTCATAATTTAATCTATCAAGGTAAAACTGCTATCTTGACTTGAACTAGCCTACATCAGAATGGAACCCGTCAAGGTAGGCTTGCTCAAGATGAAAGGAGTGAGTGTGTGTGTGTCAGATCGACAAGTATACTATGATTTTATTACAAATCAATGGACATTTAGAATGTCTTTTAGTAAATACAAACTTTTTTTTTGCCAACATGGATAATATTTATCAAAAGTGACAGCTACAGATAACTTGACCTGGGATATGAATATGCGAAAGTAGATCTATTAACTTTTTCTAAAAGTCGGATGTGTCCATTTATAAGAAAACTGGAGTATAGAGGATCTAGCTCAGCCTCAGCTTGTGCCTTTGAATAATTTACAACTGGCAGATGGGTTAGTGACGACACTCAAAGATGTCAAATTTCTCTAGAAGAAATATGAGTGCTTTGGTTTTATGTAAATTAGTTTTGAAGTAAAGTTCTGACACAATCATTTCAAATGTGCTGATCAATCTTGAAGTAATTCATGAAAGAACAATAAGGCTGATAAATTTTTGTATCTTTTGTTTCCCTTTTCATAGGCGATTGTAACCGATATTTATGGGATAAATTAAATATTTATATTTTGTTTTGTATACAAATTAAGTTATTATTATTATTATTATTATTAGCACCGCGTCTTACTACCCGTTCGGGTTATACGCACTTGCGCTAATGTGTAATGGTAGGGTGATTGTGAGATGAAATGGAGGACCTACAGTTTAACGTGGAATCCGAACCACGGTGGAGTCCTGGCATTCCCCACATTCACAAGATGTTACAAATTAAGTTGAAATAAGTAAATGAAAGCCAACAGATTAAAAGTATAGAAGCACAGCTTATGTTTGTCGAGGTTCATTGGTTTTACAAATCCAAGAGATAAAGTTTTTATTTTAATTCCAGAATATTTTCAAGCATGTTTTATGGGAGTTTTAAACACAAATTGATCATTTTATTCTTCCACAGAATCCTTCAATTTTTCACCATATTAATGTTAACTAAAAACTAATTTATATAATACATACGTAATTAAATGGTGAATGTCAAATGACGAGGAAAGGTTTAGGTTGAAAGGAACCAAACACCGGGCAACCAACTAGGGCCCAAATCTAGCAAACACTAGACTATAATAAATCATGGTTTAGATGCTTTATAGAAAAGAATATTAATTACCTTACTAGACAAAATAAAAATAAAAAAGAGAGAGAGATCAGAATGTATTAGCTATCAAATAAATCATCCAAGATAAAAATAAAAGGGTTGAAAATAAAATTTTAGGAAAGGTAGTTAAAAATTAATACAAGTCAACCAAACTCACTAAAATTGATTATTGCAACAGCCATTGGTGATTGGTACATGATTAAAAAAAAAACAGTAATGTATTGGCTCGAATATAATATGCACATAATATGACCTCAAAAAAAAACTGTCTCGACTCTCGACTATTCACCGAGGTAAAAACTTAACAAATCTGACACGGTTTTAATTTAACTTTATGTAGTTTCTTCTCATTCCCTAGTTTACTTGAGATGCCGAGGAAGCTTTCTTTTCATCATAATCACTCACTTGGAGATCTACCATAGGTGATTTTTTTTAATATCAGTTACAAACACAGATTTTGCCACCCACTAACAATGAATTATTGAATTACCAGTTCAGTGACATTGAAAGATGGAAATTATATTTACCTCTCTTAGTTTTGACCTTGAGCTTATTATTAGATGCGCAAAATGATTTTTGGCGGGCAGTACATTTTCGGCATGTCACAAAATATACCTCTGTAAGAATCTGATTTTGTTTTCTGCGAAGAATATTAGGCTATGCATAGACTATTATTTGAGTACAGTCTTTCGAAGGACATTTTTATTTAAAAAACATAGCACTATATTCGGGCTTATATTGTATGAGGGTTTTCAGTATTAGTCGCTTTGGTAGAAATTTTCAACCATTCTTCAAATTTAAAACATAAATTTATGACACTTAAAGATGAATAGTTATTAGAAGAGTTCGATCTCAACAGTATCCAAACATAATGCAAATTTATATTTTATATGGTAGATAAAATAAATAGGATTTGGGACAAATAAAAGAGATAACCAAATATGATTTTAATGGTGAAAAGAATAACAAAGTTATCGCTTTACATTGGTAGTAAAAGGCCAATTCCATTACCTCTTTGTTTAATGGCAGCAGTGTAAGATTTGAACCGTCTTCCGCTTGTGATTCAGTATGTCCCTTTTTTTATTTGTTCCTATTTCAAATACTTTCTTTCATTTAAGATAATTTTAGTCTGATATCTTAGCTCAATTGGTAGCACGTCCACCTAGCAAGTTAAAGGTCACAAGTTGGATTCCCAGCATGGCCGGAAAATGTATAATTGGTGAAATATTGGTTTACCCTTTAACAATGATAAATTAAGGGCCGAGGACTGAATGTTGTGTCTGTCCTAGGCTTAAGTTGAGTATAGGCATATGAAGCCACGACTAGCCTAGTGAGCTGATAGAGAAAAATATATGGGTTGAATAAAAAAAACTGATCCATGTTACAGGTTGGAACCAACAATGGATGTAAAAAGTATGTCCTGATCTACTTTCATAATTATTTAATTTAGGTGTTTTTAAGTCCCTCTTTTATTTTGTTTAAATAGATTTAAAATGGAGAATTCTAAATTAGATTTATGTCCAACCACTAAAATAAGTATATCTATATATATAAGGAAAACCTCTTTTCACCTTATTAGGTAATTGTATTATATTTGAAAGAAAGTAGAGGAAAGGTGGATTGAAACATATAAAAGGAACAAAACAAAACATTGCCTTTACAATGAAAAGAAGTTACAAAATTCACACATTAAATTTTTGCCATTGGACAGAAAGGTAATGAATGGCTACCTCTAGAAGATAATAAAAAATTTTGTAATGTTGTTATACATGTAAATTTATGAAAGATAATTAAATAAAAACTATTTCAGTAAAATAATCCTATATATAGAAAGAAGAAAAAATTAGGGAATAAATAATCCAATGATCAAATGTGACATCTTCCTTTCTTCTGTCTTCCATAGTAGAAAAAGTTACACACACAATGAAACAATAAAAAGCCATAAATAATTAAGGATAATTAGGGAAATTTTTAAACAAAGAGATAAAAAAGAGCAGAAAAAACACTTATTTATGTTTGATAAAGGCAACAAAGCCGAAATATTTTATTTGTGTTAAAATGTGTGACTACTTCTACTATAGAAGACAGAAGAAAGGAAGATGTCACCTTTGTGCATTGGATTCTTCCCACATTTTTCCTCTTTCCCTAGGTGGGCTTTCTATGTCAAATTTACTCTTAGTAGTTTATTTTTCCTTTTTCTTTAGTTTTATCAATTTCCTTTATTATAAAAGTCATGCAATATAATTTTCAACGCAGTAACACTGGCGATAGCGCTATATCAAGGCTACAGTTCACACGGATAGTATCAGTTTTTTCTTATTTTCTAGGTATAAAACAGAAGACAGGAAAAAGTAAGCGTTTTCAGGATAATTAGGCTTTTTTTTTCTAAAGTTAACATTAAAAATCACAATTTCTACTTTTACACATTACAATACTAAAAGTTTGATTCTTTGTTTTCAGCCTTCAAAAGATTTCACGCTAGGTCCAAGGACATTAATATATAATATATATAGACCATGGACCTTGCTAAGTGGGTCATGTTCAGCAAAATTACGAATCGATATAAAACTCAAATATATAATTAAAACACCATTTATATTGATGGGCCAGAAGAAAACTGGCTGAGGGCCCCACACTGACTGAACTGATTTGCGCCTGTTCTTTTTATGCCCTTTATTAATGTTCTTTTTATAACCCCTGCAAGCATTTAGATTGGATTTTCTCATTGTGATAAAAATAAATAAATGAAAGTAATAATCAATAGTGTTGCACGATATGAAAAGAACAAAAACATGATATGCAAATAAACGTGATGGAAAAACAAATCAGTATTGAGAAAATTTCAGTGTTTGGTCTTATCATAGCCAAGAAAACATCTTTTGAAGCTAAAGAATTTTAATTATTTTTTTAATATCCTTCATTTATCTAAAATAGCCTAATTTATATAATATCAATAGACTAAATCAGTGGTTCCCAAAGTGTGCTCAGAGGATCCCATGGGATTCAAAAATCAATTTCTATAATCAATAAGTTGATATAATTTTTTTAAAAAGCAATAATATTTTGACAGAAATAATCGCAAAATTTATTTAATTGATTATATGTTTAGTTATTATGACTTAGAATATTTATCTAAGAGAGCTCCTGTTAAATATACCTTTACTGTCCGATAGAGCCACCTCTGTTTATATGTTAAGTTGTTTTTTTCTGAATCATAATGTAAGTGAAATTGTTATTTCCCTCTCTCATTTGCATTCATTGAATTCAAACGTCTATAAATAAAGATCGCAGTTTAGTGACATGCTCTTTTTCACTTATGCTCAACATTGTACTCGTCACATTTGTTAGGTAGGCCTATCGTGTGCTCATGTTATTTAAATATTAATTAGGGTTAGTCAATTTGTTTGTATGTCTTCATGTGGATAAAAATTCCTAATAACTGTTAATGAGATCTCCTCTCCTTGTATGTTTAGTCATAGATACAATAAATTGAGTTAAATAACATACAGTAACCTTGATACTATTATTTTAAATATTCATCAGGGATCAGTGGCTAAAAAGAGGTAAATTAAGTAAACAATCAAGAACTACCCTAGCAAAGTACCAGTGTAACCGAAGTTGTGAGTGAATCTCAACGTTTCATGTCTCCATCTAAAAATGACAGCTCTAGGACTGTTGAAAATAGTAAAAAAAAAGAAGGTAAATACAATGATTCCTTTTTGTCTCCGAGTTTAACTTATACAGGTGATAAAAAATTGTCCCTGATGCACTATGCGTCTTGTGCAACAAAGTGTTATCAAACAGTTCTATGCTACCTGCCAAACTTGTAGACATCGTGATACTAATCACCCTAAATATAAAGACAAAGCTGTTAGGTTTTTCAAGCGTAATCTTGGGTCATTAACAAACTGTCAGAGTCTTATGGTGAAAAGTTCAAAAAAGTGACAATGAAAGAACTACCATCGCTGGAACCATAATAGCTTGTGTGCTTGGTGAGCAATCAAAAAGGAAACTTGAAACAATTGAGTTATTTAATAATACTGTTAAGTGTCACATTCAAGATCTCTCAACAGCATGATATAGAAAAAGAATTGATGTTACAACTTGTAGCTGTCCAATTTGTCTAATTGACATGCTACAACTAGTTGTAGCATGTCAATCACACAAATCGGACAGCTAGAGACTTAAATGTAGTTTTGCTTTTTCGTTGCAACTTGACAAATCAACAGACTTGTCAGACTAGCAGTATTACTTGTATTTGTGCGTTACTTGTTTCAGAACAAAATCGAGAAGTATTTGTTGTTCTGTAAATCTCTTGAAAGTCATAAGACTGGAGAAGAAATCTTTAAATATATTAATAGTTACATGAGAGAACACAATATAAGTTGGGAAAAGTGTATTGATGTGTGTACTGATGGAGCCAGAGCAATGAGAGGTAAAACAGCAGGAGTTGTGGCACGTATCAAAGAGATGGCGCCGTCTTGTTTGAATGGTCATTTTGTGCTTCATAGAAAAGTGCTTGTCGCCAAAACTGTGGAAAGAGAAACTGTTTTGGATGATGTTGTAAAAATAGTTAACCACTTAAATCAAGGCCCCTTAATGCCAGAATGTTTAAATTACCCTGCGAAGAAATGGGAAGCGAATACACAACACTGCTAATTGACAGAAAAATAAGATGGCTGTCTAGGGAAAAGGTTCTTGTTAGAGTATTTGAACTTCGCTCTGAAAATTATTATTTTGTTTATTTATCACCCATTTGAAATTTATCCTTGTTTGGTGAATACCTCTCGGCTTCAGAAATTGGTTTACTTAGCGGACATTTTTACAAGAATTAATTAACTAAATATGTAATGTCAAGGAAAGGGTGTTTCTGTATTTACAACAAGAGACATAAATAGCGTATTTTGATCGTAAACTTGAATTTTGGAAGATATGTGTTGAAAAAAGAAAGTATGAATGCTTTCAAACTTTGAATGACTTCTTGAAAGAAACAGAATCTAGCCTAGAAGAAACTGTTCATAGTAGCATCGGCCAGCATTTAAATGTTTTGCAACAAGCGTTTAAGATATACATCCCATCTTCTACAGATGATGATGACAGCGCAAAAAAAAAACATATTGTGCTTCAGAGAAACTGGATGCAATGTATGTGCAAAATTACGAGTGTTTGATAGATATATATAAAGGTTTTAGACAGAAATTCAGTGGTGAAGTTCCTCTGGTTGAATTCCGGTGCAGTCTTCTTCAAGAATATCCACAAGTGTCTTAATGTACCGTATTTAAACTTCTTCTGTTTCCAACAACTTATCTGTGTGAAGATGGATTTTCAAGGTATGCAGCAACAAAATCTAAATATCGTTGCAGACTGGACATTGCACCCGACATGAGAATTCAGTTGTCTACAATCTCTCTCAACATTAAAGGTCTTTGTGAGACAAAGAAACAAGACCATTCTTCACATTAGTACCCTAAAAAGTAAGATTGAATGTTTATTTAGTATACTAATATATGTATAATTTTTGTATGCTCTGGAAAAATAATACACTTATACTTCTTAAATTTTGGATAGCACTCATCCAGACCCACTGTATCTTATGCAATCAAGGGTGTGAGAATCCGTGGATGTCTTACAAAGCCGTGAGCAAAAAAGTTTGGGAACCACTGGACTAAATGATACAAGACACATGTGAGAATCAACCACCAATGTTAGCTGAATATTAAAAAATAGAATTTATTTTAAATAGTTCATGTAAACAAAATTAAAAAAAGGAAGATTGAAAATAACGGTTCTTCAGGTTGTTGTATTAAAAGACTGAAGTAGGTAACATACAAAGTTTAATTGCTATAAATTTTAAGTCAAATAGTTGCAGTTATGAGTAACTTTAGTCTTTACAGCAAGGAAATTTAAAAATTCAATTTAAAGTCAGAATTATATTATGATTAGATATGGCTTTTTTTTAAAGCAATGACATGTTAACAAAAGGGATTATGTTGATATAAATTGGATGATAAATTGGATCTTAAATTTACTCTAGTTTAAATTTCAAAAAATTATAGTATTAATTGGAATAGGGGGATAACAATGTTTTAAATTAAGAATAATATTGTTGGTGTTGTGTTTGTCACAGAGACTAAAGTGAAGCAATAGCACAAAAATTGACTTTAGAAGTTTTCAAATTGTTGCATGGTTGAATTTCTAACGTCTATAAAATTGAATAACCCGTCTAAAAAAAGTTCAGCATGGAACAAAGATAGCTCCCTTCTGAAAGTTGTGTGCGAGTCTACAATTCAGTCCAGAAAACAACCAAAACCTGAGGAAGCCAATGTCTGGAAAAGGCAAGGGCTGTCGTCTAAGTTGGGGCCTGGTGTTCTGTACCTGCAGGAGGGCAACCAATGTGTGAGTGTCCTCCAACTGCCGCTGCAGCTCGGGGACCACCTGCACGTTGTGGCTACTCTCAGAGTAACTGGACGGCATCGACTCGTCTATGTAAAAGTCAGCAGTGACGAACTCCTGCGGGGTAGAGGGAAGAGCCTGGGAGTGGGTGGATGGCGTGGAAGGGAGGAGGAAGGAGGGGAGTGACCTCTTGTCAGCCGGGACACCAACCTCCAGGGTCGCGATAACGGATGGGTCCCCCATCTGGGCTTCCGTGACGTGACCTGTCACAGCGGCTGTCTGCTTTGAGTCGAACCTCAGTTCAACAGGGCTCTGACCCAACTTCTCAAACTCTTCTGTGTCAGTCTCAGACTCAAACCCCCTGAAGCATAAGAAGGATAAACACACCAATATGGTTTGTAGCATGCATCAAGAGGTCTACTTGATAGATAACAAGTAGGGTTGGGTTTGATTTCTCAAATCCTTAAGGATATTAGAGAATTTTGTTTTCAAGACTCAAATCCTTATAAAAAAAAGTAGTAATTTCATATTCAAGGGTAAATTGCAGATTAGGATTTGTAAAATAGGAGAGTCAACTCAACTTTAATATTAAGCATGATTGTGTGTTAATTCAACACTTTAATGGCAGCGAGTTTACCATATTAATCTGAATCTAAGACGAGGTTTTTCCCCAAATTTGTAGCTTCAAAATCTAGGGGGTCGTCTTAAAATAGCAGACTAGAGATTGGGTTAGGCCTACATCAAAAGGTAACATTTTAATCTTTACTTAATGTCAATACAATAGTACAAGGATGTCTTTTTATACCGATTTTATCCATTTTCGCAGATTTTTAAGCTATTTTTTTAGGTTATTGTTAAAAATAACTACCTACAATACTCGATTCCTTGATACCCATAGTATCGACTGGTATTGTGATAATCGATACGATACCCAGAGTATCGACTGGTATTGCGATAATCGATATGATACCCATAGTATCGACTGGTATTGCGATAATCGATATGATACCCATTGTATCGGCTGGTATTGCGATAATCGATACAATACCCATAGTATCGACTGGTATTGTGATAATCAATATGATACCCATAGTATCGACTGGTATTGTGATAATCAATATGATACCCATAGTATCGACTGGTATCATGATAATAGATACTATGTGCTAAATATCTCAATACCACTCTTTAGTATTCAACACGGTTAGCTACTCAAACGGGTTGGGGATAGTGATGGGCAACATCAAATTAAACTTTATTTAGTTGTGCTGTTTTTTATCACTTTTCCAATTACTTCACTATGATATTAAAAAGTCAGCCATTCACAATAATCAAAATAGATTTAGAAACAAATAATGAATTATCAAATTTTACATATTTAATTCTTAAAATATGCCTACATAGCTAGCACTGGTCAAGTAAGGTGTGATGAGAAAACTGAAATTTGAATCGATTTTAAGCAAAACATGGATCATATGTCGAGTTTACTAGACAATTTTAGTGAATCCCAACTTTAATTTTAATTTGTAAAACTCCATAAAATATCAAACTTTTTAATTAGAGACGTATGAGATTCGGAAATATCTCGGAAATTCAAGAAGACAAAAAAAAGTCTTGATCTCGTCTCAAAAGCTAAACAAATGAATCTTGAAAATTTGAGAAATAAACAATGCAATTAATGACCTTAATAAAATAAAAAACCAAACCGAGAATTTTTTATTTCCAATAATACCGTAATAGCCCGAAAAGAGGAGCATTTCCCCCAAAAAAAACATCCTTTATTAAGAAATGTTTTGGTTATAAATATTGTTTTCAATATCAAACTTTGACCATATAAGCTGTTACACTATTACATTATATTATAAATAGTGTTCATTGTAACTACCTATCACTATTTTATTAATTGCATTTAAAATCTTTATGAGTTATATCACAAGCGTTCAAATGAATTATATATAAGACAATATAAAGAAAGTGCGAGCTCAAATCTCAAAAAGGAACTCTATTAACTATATATTTACTTTAATAAACATAATTTATTTATTTTTTACCTTCATGGGACGTTTTCTCGTCTAGTTCTTGTGTCTTGATACTTTTTTTATTTTCTCTTCTTGAATTGAAAAAACGGTTCATGCACATTCCTATTTTTAATAATATCAAGTAAATTATTATCTTTGATTAGATGTTCCTAGATCATCGGTTTCAAAATAAGAATAAAGATGCTTGTTTAATTATCAGTACTTTTTTATGCTTGGCGGTAATGACACATGACTGACGGTAATTCACAGCAGACATGTTTATCGGTTAGATTTTTTTATCATATGAAATGTGTTTTTATAAAAGCAACCATTTGTTGTACATTTGTCCTTTAATTTATTCCTATATCTCTTTACTTTATATTATTTTGTTTTCTGTATTTCATTGTGAAAGTGAAAGTGTCACATTTTCGAAGCAAACGTGTTAATAGTATTTAGAGGGAGTAGGGTATTTATGATACTCAGATTTTCACTAACAATTATCATTTGTCATAATAAAAACTACAGTAACTTCTCATTGTTTTTACTAAACTTTTTCAAAGTTAACCTTCTTATGCAAAAGCAATATTCTAGACAAAAAAATAAATTCCTTAGCAATTCTGCAACCCTAATTAGATTTTGTGTTTTGTTTTGTAAATAAAAAACCATTTGTTAGCATTACAAGATAAGTCTACCATAATTATTATACTCTTCATTCATGATAAAATAAATACCACTTTTAAAAAATCTATTCAAAACATTGAAAAACTGGGGGTCGTCTTGAATTAGGGTAGATAAGGTATTATTAATGAGTTAGTAGACTAAGCATGAGTTTTAAAATACACACACCTGGTCTGGTCTATTGAGGGTAGTTTTTACTAAATGGTTTCACATTCTCCTTCCATGCAAATGTGGCTATATTACTTCTAAAATGCTTACATCCTCATCCCTACCCCATTGAAGTACTTATCATATATGTGTATAACCTGAATAAGTATTGGTTTAAAAAAAAATCTTAGTGAATTAAATGTCTGGAGTTTGGTTGTTGTGTTGGCCTAAGCTACTACTAGTAAGCATCATAATGATTCTAAAAAAAATTGGATGTTCAAATATATGAAACACATTTTCTTTTTTTCAGCTCCTTGAATCTTGAATATTCACAAGTATATAAGAATACAAAGGGCCTATTCCTATTAAAAACACACAAGGTGTGTGAAATAATTATAAAACCAATTGAAATTTATAACAAAATTAAAGTATTTGAATAATCTTACTTCACGCCATTGTTTATTTGGAGCATTACTAATATTATCTAATTCTTAAAGTGTAGACCATAGGAATTAAGTTTGTTAGGGATGTGTTTGCTGTCATGAGAAGAAACAAGATTAGGAATAAAAATATCAGTGAAAGAGTGGGATGGACATGCAATGAGGATGAAGGAGAGGATAACAAATAGAATGGAACTAAATTATTATGATTATTAGCACCGCGTCTTACCACCCGTTTGGGTTATACACACTTACGCTAATGTGTGATAGTAGGGTGATTGTGAGATGAAATGGAGGACCTACAGTTTAACGTGGAATCCGAACCACGGTGGAGGCCTGACATTCCCCACATTCACAAGATGTCTTGTCAGAGGTGAAGGAAGGGTTTGGTAATCAGATAATTCTGTGCCGGGACTGAGGATTGAACCCCGGCCGCCAGCACAGAAGTCTGACACCTTACCCCTAGACAATGGAACTAAAGAATGTAGGAAAGAGACCGCAAGGGATGCCGAAAAAGAGATGAGAGGAACAGATAACCGAAAGTGCGCAAGTTAGAGGAGAAGAGTGGAAGTGATTATAGGAGGAAGAATGGTGTAAACACAAAGTAAGATGGAGGCATTTAACTAAACTGACCCAGCCATCGGCTGTAAACAGATGATGATGATGATAATTAGTATTGTAATTGTGTTTACTGACCTGTCTTGACCCTTGACAGGGATAGGGACAAGACTGGGGGCCTGAGACAAAAGGGACTTTTCAGAATCAATCTGTTGAAGTAATGTGGGCCCCAAGTTCCTGACGAGGCCAGATTCAGTTACCACCTTCGCCTGAAACAAGCATACACATTATAATAAATTAATAATTTTTACAACACTCCAGGAAAAACCTTTTTTTCACTTTAGGGGTAAATAATTTCACAGATATAGAGCGATGAACGATTTTTTTTTTCTTTTAAGCGTTTTTACATAAGTGAAATATTAACTTAAAAAAATAACCACTATGTTGTTTCTTTTTTTGTGTAAGCAATGTCTGTAGCTCACTTAAAATAGATTTACAAACGAGAGATTCTAAAAGGCTGCTTTCTCTTCATTAATAAATATGGTGAACTGAAACAATTAGTCCATTTGATGACAGACAAACAATATTTGGTTGTAACATCCATATGCATATGTTTACAAAATAATACGGTTTCATTTTGAAAATAATATTTAGTGTGGCTTTTTCTTTACATAATAAGAAGATTTAAGTATAAATATACATTACAATCATTACTGTTTCCAGCCTGTGGCCTGGGTCAGTTTTTTATTCAAGCCATATATTTTCCACTACCGGCTTGTTAGCCCTGTTGTAGCTTCATATACCTTATAATCTAATTTAGGACTGGGACAGGCACAACATACAGTCCCCTGGCCATTAATTCATCACTGTGAAAGGGTAAGCCCACATTTCACCAGTGAAGTGTTCGGCCATGAAAGGAATCGAACCCGGGACCCTTATATAAGTGGAGAAGACATGTTACCAACTGAGCTAAGGTGTTGAATATGTCTTACTTAAAATTGTTTAATATTTTTGAATGATTCAAATTGGAAATATAAGTATTTATTTACAGAAGTAATGGGTATATATTATAGCTTGGTATCAATCAATGAATCAAACCAGGTTTGTAATCAGCATCGGCATTCAAATATTGGTAGACGGTACAATGTATCGCCGGGTGTACCAATATATCACTAAGTGGGATTATGTATCGCTGAGTGGGACAATATATTGTATCACGTATGATACATAACCGAGAAGAATGATGCATCACCGTCTTATATGTTGCATTTTTAGCAAAGTTTTTATATATATATATATATATATACACACACATAGAGAGAGAGAGTTTAGGACAAGAAATATCAATTCCAGAGGTCTGATTCCAAGTTAGCCCTATTATTTTATAGTTAATTACTATTTAATTTAAGTTCTTACTCGCAGTAATATAAAACAAGAAACTTGAGAAGGCCCACAGACACCAAATCACAGCTAATGTAGATCAGGATCACTTATACAGTAGATGATAAATCATATTAGATTAATATGAAATATCATAATTCGTAAAAGATTGTGTATCAGGGAATACAATTTATCGTCCACCAAAATGCATTGTCATTCACTAGACTGTGGTATACAATATACTGGGACTATTTACTGTAATGAATGATATACTCTAATGAATGATATACTTTAATGAATAATATACCGTAGCAGGCGATACTTTGTGGTAGATGACATATTGTCACAGCCAAAATTGTAATGTTAGGATATTAAGCAGACTTTTCACAGTATATTACCCAGCCCTAATTAACAGGCCAATGCTCTGCTGCTGAGCTATGTCATTCTTCACACATAGGTAGTTTAAAATCACAGGATGACTATTGGATGGTTCATAGAAAGAAACATGGCGTGTTAATCCAAGGACCCCGGGTGTCAATTCATAACCAATACCAAGCTTTTCATTAAACAAAGCGTATCAAATAAAAACTTACAATGTGATCTTCCAGTGTAGAGGTTTCTTCCTTGCTTTCCGACTTGAGTGTCCCTGCGACGGACTTGATGAGGAAGAACTGTGTGATGGATTCAAGGTCGGGGAGAGTCAACGAGAATGTCAACTCTGGGAGCTCTTGCTTCAATAGATGAATATCTTCAAGAGATAACTGTTAACAATATACACTTAATGTCAGTCAGCCATCTCCAATAACCGTAGAGTATTCAGTAGGGGTGTGCAAAGTCCACTTTTTCAACCCAAGTATTTTCTTTTAATTGTTTTATGATTGAAAAAATATTATAGTGTGGTTATTTAAATTACTTGGAAAATGTTTTATTGAACAATTGTTTGTAATATTTTGTGTTGCTTCAACAAATAAAGTTATTATCACAACATGCAATTCAATTTCTTCAGATTTTTTCATATAAATGTTAATTTATAATGTACAAAACAACTCAGAATAGCTGTAATTGAACATAACTTAGTATTTCAGCTGCAAATATTTTACTGGCGAAGCTTCAAAACTAGAATTTGTTTCAAAGCGAAGTTGAAGCCGATGTTTGTTCCGAAGTCAAGTTGAAGTTAAAAAGCTTCGCACACCCTTAGTATTCAGAGATGATGAAAGATAAGACAATGGACAAAGTCGGACTCAGTCAGACAAATATTTGATGGGGACTATGATGTTAATTAAGATACCCAATTTATGTATTTCAAAAATTATTTTATTCAATAGTTTCATTTCATTTTGAATGATAATTGGGCATTAAATTTTTAGGAAGTATACGGGTCTTATTTTTTCGAATATAATAAATTGTGTTTTTACTCAAATGTGTACTACAGTAGCCCTATGAATTCTTTGGTGCTGACTTACAGCTATGAAAAGTTACCAAAAAAAATTATCTATCCCTACATCAAACCAAATGATCTGCAAAAACATGTGTTTAGCAGCTGTCACTATTGACAGTCAAAATTTAAGTATATACAAGAAACATATGACTTTTTTATTCATTTGTATTTATTGATGATCTTGATATGTTGATGTTAGGCATAGTATCAATTATTAATTTTTTCTACAATATTAAACATTTAAAAAATATTTAGCATTTAATCTTATAATATTATTAATTAATTGATTAATAATTATAATTAATTTTTTTAAATTTATAAATAATTATTTATTAATAACATTATAAATGTGAAAAATCTGAATGTGTAGTATTATACAGAGAAAAAGAAATCATTGTCATAAACCTTTTTAACACTTTTACAACAAATAAGTCACAAGTTATGAACTGGCTTGTACCCCAAGTGTTTTCTAACAGGGTCACAAGAACTTCTTCTACGTCATCATATTTGTAGGCCTATTTATGATGACTTTAAATAATTTAACAAACAAAAATCAATATCCTAGAAAATATGTTCAGGCCTATAAAACAAAAATACTTTGTAAAGCCTAGTGACAAATCAAAAGCTATCCTAATTTTTCTTAAATCTATTTTAGATTCACTAGGCCGACTCTTAAAAAGTTATTACTAAGTATCTAATAAAACTACAATAACATATAGCTTGATGTCTTAGCCTGGTATTTATTTAATCAAAACTGGTGAAAGACTCGCTAACATTATTTTATTACACTTCACAGATTTTTTTGAATACTATTAGAATCTTAAAACTTGAAGTTAAGCCAAGAGGGCAACCCAACACAATCTTTGGGTTAAAATAAATATTTTATAGTCTTGATACAAAGACTTGAATTTTCGAATAATGTATATTAATCACTGAGAAACATTCACTAAAAAACTGTTTATTTTCCTAGGATAAAATGCTCACACACCAAACTAATATTCACAAAAGAACATACGGATTACTAAGTAACCGAATTAATATTCAATAAAGACAACCTATTATTCAAATTTGTAATAAAATTATTAGCAGTAGCTTAGACATGCTTAAATACTCAACTATAAAATATTTTGTTTGCTTCAACTTTTAGACACACGCATGTGGTTTAATTAACTGTATTTTTACAATAATTCACTATTATAATGTATATTTAAAATTGTCAGATTTTAGTTATGAGAATAACCATTTGGTTGTTTGTATGGTTTTTAAGTTTGCGTTTGCTGTTTATTTCAAATTAATTATCAAAAGCAAGAGCTTGTTAAAAGTGGTGTTGTATGCAAAAAACAAATATGGCCGCTGAATAGAAGTAACGCTGCCAGTTGGTGACTTACAGGACTTTGTTGCCGGTTGGACGGCGAATGGTATTAATAATAGTGTTTACAAAATTTAAACTTTATATTATTCCACAAACATTTTGTATGTCTTTTCCTATTTATTATCACAAACCATTTATTTATGTTAAAACTATGCAAGGCCAGTTATAAAAATATAAATACCTGAATATAACACCATTAAATGTAAAATTTCCTGCTCTATCTAACCTGTAAATGCCACAAGAGTTAAAAGAAAAACGAGAATGAATTTACTCAATTTTTTTTTCTTAAATTTGATTATGGAAAGTACAATTCTACTGTAATCCTCAGGAAAGTATTGTTAAAAGTGATTGATAATATTTTTTAGTGATAGTAAAAGTAAAACTTAGCAAATAATAATTATTTCCAAATATGTTGACAAAAGTTACTTTCAGACAATGTTATTAATGATAGCATCTGCTAGCTGTCATGTAAAAGCAAGAAAGTCATAATTCCACTGTACATACCTTTGGTAGGCCTGAATCAAAAATGGAAGGAGCTTGTGTGGCAAATGGTGGAGGAAAATCCTCCATGCCTGGAAACAAGGTGTTGAGAAAATGTCCATCAAACTGACTTTGGAAATCCCGCCGCCTTGTCACTTCTTCGTTGTGGACAGCCAAGAAATGACATGCTAGATCACTTGCCCACTGCAAAAATATATGCTTTGTTACCTATCTATTTTGTTTGAAGTGCTGCTATCTATCTCTACACAAACAAGAACATGTAGGTTTCTAGCCTTCCAAACATTAAATGACAAAAGAAGTCAGCCAATAGATTATATGCCACGTGAAACCTAGTTTAGGAAATGTGTTTTTGTATCATTAGTATTTTGGCCATACAAAGGAAGAATGGTGCCAAACAACTGTTTTCAATTAAACATTGAAAAGAGGATATAAGGGCAAGGCCTTCACGCTTACCAGAAAACTGTGGGCCTCAAAGTTCAGAGCTAAAACACATTATTATGTAATTTTGAGGGTGCATCAGTACACTTCTTCGGCAGAAGAAAATAAAACACTGACTGGATCATGGCTATAGGTAAATGGTAGATCATGGTCACTTAGATTCTGTTGTTGCCTGTTCAAATTTGTGTCTTGACTCTTGTTGATGGAGAGAATGTTGTATTTAAATTATATTTAATTATCGAACTGTTAAATTATGTTATTTATTATTATTATTGCTTATGTATAAATGATTAAATTGTGTGAGTAGGCCTCCTTGAAAGAAAAGTAAGAGATGGTTACTGAGGCACAGATAATGTGGGTGCTTGGATTTGGTAATATATTGGTGAGCAAGTTCCCACCTACAAAGCTGGGAAGCATGAGTAAAAATTTGCATAATGTGTTTGGGAATTAAGTGCTACTGGTTTGACAGGACTCAGGGTCATGGTTAGTCTCAAAATGGTGACCATTCAATCACACCTGAGTGTTCCTGTAGTGAGGACAATGTATTCAGCAATGCAGTAGTTGCATTGTAGCTCATATATAAGATTTTCTGTGGAGAAGTCATACTGGCCTTCCATGGGATAATTCATTTGTGTGAGTCTGCTGTTGACTGAGGTGGAAAGTAGGTGCACTTTGTAGGTATTGCATGTAGGTTTGTCGCCTGTATAGGAACCTTTGACCTGATGTTAGGGGCTTGGTCAGGCAATTTAGGGTGAACCAGAATGTTGGTGGAAGGAGGAAGGGGGGCTGGGGGGGGGGG
>CABFVX010000662.1:177718-217095 GCA_902151425.1 Timema shepardi
GGGGGGGGGGGGGGGGGGGTTGAATGTGATTCTTGTGGAGCACTGTTGAGGGGAATTTATGTGGGAGGTGGAGGTCAGGATATTGTCTAGTCCTTCATAATAGTGGGTGGTGAGCGGTATACCAATAGAAGGTTGTTTCTTGATAAATTCTTGATTGGGTAAGGCTCTCTTTATTTGAATGTTGACTATGTGTTAAGGGTATCCTTGGGCTGTGAAAACATCTAAAGTTGTTGAGATTTACCGTTTAATTCTTCTTCCTCAGAAGTTTTTGTTTTGGTAGCTAGGCAATAGGATGGAGAGTGTTTTATATGAAGAGGATTGTTGCTTTGGAAATTGAGGTACTATTGATGATAGTTTATAGGTAAATTGATATACTGTTGATGATTGGTGACTATGCTGTGGACTGTTGTGTTTGTTTTTCCCTCATGAAGGTTCAGTTCCAGACCCAAGAATTTGGCATGTTGTTGTGAAATATTCCAGGTGAATATGAGGGTGCTATGGTTATTTAACCTGTTCAGGAAATCTTCTGCTGAATAAGAGGACTGAAGTACCCTGAAAATTTCATAATTAAGTGTTTTGTTTGGTTCTTAATTGTGAACTTTGAGACCTGCAGTTTTCTGGTTAAGTGTGCATGCCTTCCCCTGCTATCCTCTTTTAAATGTGTAATTTGTTTTATCTATTCAATTACTAATCAGGGCAATATCCAGTTAAATGTGCTTATCATACTTAACTACTCTTAACCATAGTATTGAGTTGTTTAATTTATTTGATTAATTATATCAGAACACACTTATAAACTAACTTAAACCTAGTACAGACACAACAACCTGCCCCCGGCTGCAAACTCTTCACTGTGAAAGACGAAGAAACCCACATGCCACCAATAATATATTTTTCGACCCTGCAGGGAACTAAGTCTAGGACCCTTAGCTCTGTAAAAAGACATGCATGAGAACAAGTAACCCACCATGAGGAAAGCCTGAGAGAACGTCCTCCTACGAACGACTTCCCCAACAGCAGTGACATACATCTGCGGGGCAAGGTGGATCTGTTGGACGACCTCCAGGTGGCGGCGAAGCCTCTTGAGGTTCTCGTGGTATATGACCAACTTGCTGTTGACGTCGCACATGCCATTCTCCACGTACATGACCCACTTGAGGCGCATGTGTAGGTTGTGGCACAGCTCCTCCTTGGCACGAGAACAGCGGTTGCGGATGTCTACGAGGTGTTGGTGGTTGTTGAGCATCACCTGCAGCTGGCGCCGGTGAGAGGCGCACAAGTCCGGGAGGATCGAAGGGTCACCCAGGTTGTTTGCTCGAGTCTGGTTCTGAAGAAATGACTAAAGAAACAATCATTCATTAGTTTAGTTAGTAAGTTATTTAATTTAAGCTAGAACTAAGGGTGTACGACTTCAACTTGGCTTCAACAAATATTTTGGCTTCGACAATGAAGCTTCACAAATAAAAATATCGAGAGCTAAAATACCTCATTTATATTCAATTATAGCCATTCTAAAGTGGTATCATCATCATCATCATGAATTGTCTCCAGCCTGTGGCCAGGTCTGAATACCTCCATCTCCCTCTGTCCTTCCACCACTCTTCCTCCTGCACTCTTTTCCACTCTTGCTACTATATGTTCCTCCCATCTCTTTCTTGTGGTCTCTTCCCTACACACTTCATATCCATTAGTCTTCTTGGAAGCCTCTCCCCTTCCTCCTCACTATGTGACCATACCGTCTCATCGTAGCTTCCTCTGCTATCTCATGTACCCATTGTACACCAACTCTAGGCCTTACATCTTCATTCCTAATCCTATCTCTTCTGGTGACAGCTAACATGCTCCTCATGAACTCCATTCCCATGGCCTCCAATTTTCTAATCCCTCTTACATTAAAATAATAATAAATAATATTTTGTTTGTGACAAAACATTTTCAAATATATTAAATTTAGCTACAAATCTGAATGTATGAGAACTTAATTTATTTTTTTACAAAAAAAAAAGATCATTCTTAAATATGGCATAATTTTAGAAATTCAACTTGGAATAATTGCAGTAAAAATGTTGATCTATATTACAAGAACTCAAATAAAACAATTTTTTAAACTTGATTCACTTGACACAAAATGAAAAATGTCTATCCGCTTACTTCTAAATATAATGTTTGATCCCATTTTATGTCCAGTAATATATGTTAAAGTCTGATCCCATTTTGTGTCCAGTAATGTACGTTAAAGTCTGATCCCATTTTGTGTCCAGTAATGTACGTTAAAGTCTGATCCCATTTTGTGTCCAGAAATGCCCATGTATTCACCTGTGCAAGGTCGCCTTGCTCCTGGACGATAGTCTTGGTCTCAAACATGAGCTGTTCAAGACCAAACAGTCTCTCCTCCAGACCCTTGATCTCTTTCATCCCAGTCTTGTTGGCCGCAGACAGAACCTGCTCCACCTCAGACTTCAAACCGTCCATCACTCGCTCATCAAACTACCAAAGCACAGGAAAATATCATTAGCAACTCCACTGTGTTTGTTGAATCATCTTAGAAATAGTTCATGTGCAAATAAGATTTTCACCAGGATCCTTTAAATCCTCCAAAGATATTTGAGATTTAAGAATTACAAATTTCAAATTCAAGACTAAAAAAGATATTATTTTAAATATTTTTTTAAGAGCTATTCTGATGTGTGTGTGTGGGGCTTAGCCCAACACAATTACACGACAAACTTGACTAGACCCTAGAAGAGTAATTTAACACTTAAATGAAGGTGAATTCACTTAATGACCAAAACTGTTATAATTTAGTTGTGATTTCTATTTTATATAGCAACTTATGATTTATTGTCAACAAAAACAGCATCATAAATCAGAATTGAAGGATGAAAAAAATCATACAAATGTGATCAAATTAACCCCTTACGTTTGGGTTCATCCTATTTCTTAAATTCTAAGACACACTCTTTTTCCCCATTTAAATATCTTTAAAAAATTGGATGTCTCTTAGAATCGGAGTTGTTTCTCTACAAACGCTCTCAATGGCTCAGATGTCGATATATTATGAGATAAAGGATAAAGATGGCTCAGAAGAATCAGAGTGATATTGATTTAGAAGCAAGAGATAAATAATATACCTATTGATAAATAAGGTACTATTGTGAATAACTTTAATTCTGTAATTAACTGAACCAAATATTTCGACTGTCTTGAAGTGAACTGAACTCAAGTCAGGTTAGGCATTGAACAGCATGCTCCAGCAAGTGGTTCAATAGATGTTTGGTGAGGTGCCCTGATTCTACGTGATTAATGTTTTAGTATTTAATTCTCTCAATAGGTAGTGTTATTGTGTAGGAGCAGTTGATGTGCATAGGAACCACATACATAGATTGATTTAAAAGTTTACAAGTATAATCAATAGGGAAACTATAAAGGTGTAAAGCTATAAAAACTTCTTACTGTATGAGCATAATTATTTTAAGGCTTATTCTGGCAGTAGGTTATCCCAAGCTTGTACATTTCCTGGGAAGTCAAAAGTATTGGTTTTCCTTCCTGTTGAGAATAGCATATAGCTCATATAGCTTGCATCCTGTTGACGAGCGAGCACGGTGTGACCGATGGACCTTCTGACTGGTGCGAATCGAGATCAGCAAATTTGTGTGTGAGAAGAACACACGTTGTTGAATGTTGAAAGCCATGCTGGATGAATGTGTGATGGAGTAGCCGATGAGACGAGGTGACGATATAACATGTGATCTGGCGGTTCACCCCTGCCAGAGGGTCGATCGCAGTACTCCGAGTAGTTTCGCGAGTCCCGTTATCGCGCGTGCTTCCTCGTCACAGGGATTACCTCATATTTATGTAGTAGTTTATCATCTGACTAAAGTGATAAATATATCTTATTGGACTAACTCGCTAGCCTCATTCCCCACGAACCATCCATCCCAACCCCTACAGCTCGAGGTCAATCCCAACCATGTAACCCCCTAGGGTGCCCCGGTAGTGTATTAGTTAGGGTTGGCTACTGGGCACCCAAAATAAATAGGGACGTTATATTACATAACTTTGAATAGTTGTCAGTTTCAACTTTGATTTGAAAGTTACAGATTCAACAATAACAAAACTTTGCCAGTTGAATATTGAAAACTCAGGGGGTGTAGAACACGTCCAAATGCGTGAACGAGGTTCGGGGGGAAATTAAAGCAGTCTTGGGGAAATTTGGGGCAGGGAAAAGTCAAAACAATTTTGTTGACGTTTTTAGTACATTCTGGTTCTGATAAGGTAGTGTCATTTGTATGAAAAACAAAGGCCGATGATACTCAACACCCTGACACTATCAGTATGTGCCATAGTGAGGCAGTGTCAGGTGTAAGTACAAAGTGATGCAGTGTCTAGGGGCTAAGATAATGTGTCAAAGTTCTAGGTATGAAGTCAAAGGTTGAGATAGGGGGCAAAGGAAAAATTTAATAATTCAAACTGGCTAATGGCGTGATTGAGCGATGAGTCTTCAGTCACCTACCCTACAGCGGGTGTTTGGTAGCTATGGAGGGCAGGGAAGCGTGAACGATATTTTGTTTTAGTTTGAATTCAGTCACCCGTTATATCACGGCTTAATTACATGGTGATGTGTGTGCGCAATTTATTTAAACTCGTGACATGCTTGTAATAATTGTGTAGACATGAAATTGTTATTTTTAGTGGACCTATTAAGGTTTGTACATTGTACAATAGATAAATGTTTATAAAATATTATATGGTTTAGTGAAATAAATGTTTATTATGTCAACTTTTAAGAGCACACAAGACATCAACTCTGCTTAATGCGAATGGCATGGCAGACGTGATAAACTCGGATATCATGTATTTTATAAACATCCCCAAGGAAAACCTAGAAGTAAGGATCAAGGGAAAATTACAAGTTTTGTAAAACATAAATTATGTGATCAGGAAAAATTCATAGTCATAAATAGTGATAGTATTTCCCCTAGTGTGGTTGACGGTGTAAGAACTTGCAGTAGTGGTGAGCGTACGAAAGAATGAAAAAATTCTATGAAAATTGACAACTAAACCAAGGCCTCTCGAAATTACACTATATTGCCTTTTACTCTCAAGATGTAAAATTAAATGTTAGTATCAATAAGCCTACTGGCATCCATGAACAATTAAAAACAATATTTAATGCACACAAGGAAATGTGAAGGTTGCCATTTCTGGGAAACAACTAAAATTTGTACAAGGTAGTTACTATAAAAATAACTATGATTAAAAATATATTTTAATTTGAACTTTCCAAACTATGTAGTAGGTAATAATCCTTATTTCCTTCAGCCTCTATAAAATATTCTATGTTTTATTTTGAGTGCTAAGTTTTCAGAGAATTTTTTTTATAAAAATGTTGTTCTGGGGAAATATTGGATCTCTGAACATATTCTGCGCCCCTGTAAAAGCTTGGTCAGGAATTGATCTTAAAAGTTTGCCATTTTGTGATTTTGTGTGTATCACAAATTAAAGTTTACATAACAAATGAATAAAAGTTTAATTATATATTGGGATAACTTAATTATCAACTTAGAAAGAAATGTGTTATTTATGTTTGTAGTATAACATTTTGTAAATGATATTTAATATCTTAAGTTATGCAACTTTTATTTATTTTTCCAATAGGCTTTAGGAATATTCCATACTATTCGACTACTTTGTTTCAAATTCAAAAATTGAAAAGTATACCCTCTTACAGTCTACATTGAGAGTCCTTTATTTAGTTTTGTTTGACGTTAGCGTGCTTCAAAATCCAAACCAAAATCATTATCCACTCATAGACGCCGTCACCGGCTGCTTGAAACTAAGTGATCTCAAGAGGGAGGGCATCAAAGTCATAAGTGCAATATCGGAACTGACCTGTTCCAGCCCCCGCATACAGTGCTCGGCCACCTGCTGAAGGCTGCTTTGATTATCTTTGGCCGAGATCCACTGCAATAATGTGACGGGATCCTTGGGTTGAACATCCTCTTCGCTCTCTCGCACCAGTACCTTACCCCCTGCGCCGCTGGTGGTAGAACTGTCCGATTTTATTGAGCCAGAGTCGATCACCTCCAGCAGGGCAGGAACAATCGGAATCTTAGCCAGCAGTGATAGGTCCTCACGGAAACTGAATCGAGTCAAAATGTAAAATGTAGTGTAGTTAATATAAAGTATAGAGACCAAAATATAAAATATGGTTTTCAAAAGTCATGTTATTTTCCTCAGTGCTATCAATCTAGATTGAGCCTTAGTCTCAAAAAAGTTTTTGTTTTATTTGAGGTATTTAACATGCACTTTCTGAACCAAATGATTATACAAGTACAAAATTTATTTTCTAACTTAAATTTAGAACAGACACAACATTCAGCCCCATTAATTCATCACTGTGAAAGAGGGAACTCACATTTCACCAAGGATACATTTTTTGGCCATGACAGGGACATAACTTTCCATTTGAAACAATTTAGAAACCTGCTTGTTTTTGATTTTTTTTTTTTGAGAGAGACAGCCATTACTTCTTTGCCCAGTGACAGCAAAGCATGGTATGTATTCCTATTGTCATTGTAAAACAAAATTGTATTTGTTCCTATTCTTTTTCCTCTTACCTTCTCTCATAATGTTTTTCAAAAAGTGAACAGATTTTCCTTTCCTTAAGAGTTATATATTCATTATAGTAATGTTTAAAATGTAAATATATGTCCTCCAGTTTCGTGCGAACAGATCCGCGGCAAATAAAAGTGTTGAAATAACATATCCTCATTTCCAGCAAGTCCTTCGCAGATATATTGAAAATAAATGTTATGAGAGAAACATAAAAATGGACTGCAGTCCAATGAATTTGTTTCACAACTAAGCTGGACTTAACTCTATTCAAGAATGTGAATAATGAACATCAACTAACTTTTGTAAAAGTTGAATGAAGTCTTGCCGAGTGCCCAAATACTGATTGTAATTCTGCTGGAACAACTCTGCCCTTGCCCGGAAAGCTGAGGTGCTGTCCTCCAAATTAGCCAGAACAGCTGCCCATCCTGAATAAATGAGGTAAACAAATAATTTAGTGATACAGGTACACCTAAATGAGAAAGAAATAGTGGGAAAATACAAATGTAAGCACAAAGGTGACATTAACCAATCAAATACTTTTGTATGAAATGCACCTTGTTGATGATACATTTTGACATTGTGGTTGCAGATAATGAACCTTTCTCATTTGCTTAAATTTTGGTTGCAAATGAGAAGAGAATCAATGTTTGTTTACCTTTCGTTACATTTGTTAGAGAAGCAAAGTTTAACTTTAGTTGCATTTGATATATAATCGAAGTTTATTTAGCTTTTTGTGGCAAATTATAGCTATTCAAAAGTTTATTCACATATCTGTTACAGTTGATGACCCTAATATTTGTTTGTTTACCTTAAAGCTGTGTATTGCAAATTGCTTTACATTGTATTTACCTTTATATTGCATATCACAAATTGTTTTAAATTTGTTTACCTTTGAGTTGCATATCATGACTTGTTTTACATTTGTTTACCTTTATGAACAGATGAAAGAAGCTTTATAATTATTATTTTCTTACTTTTCTGAACATATTCAATAAACTTTATACTTTCCATCTTTGTGCAGATGCCAGAAGTTTTACACCTTTTTTACCTCTCTGTACAGATGCAAGACACTTTAAACTCATTTGTTGCTCTGTACACTTGTTTACCTTGTTGTTGCAAATGTTGATCATGAACCAAGCGCTCGCAACCGCGTGTAAGATCTCGTGCATGGTCACAAAACTGCTGGGCAAGTTTCACCCTCGTCACTACAGTTGTGTAAGTGTCCGGCAAGCCATGTGATCCTTCTACGTGTTCTTTCAACCTTGCGTCTGCCAAGGAGAATATTTAAAACAAAAAAAGGATTGGTAGCAAAGTATTAACCATTCAAATAATAACTATTCTAAATGTTAATGAATTTAAATAACACAATCAATTCAACAAAATACTCCTCATGGTATTTATTCACAGCTACGCAACCGGAATACATAATTTTATTAAGTTTGTTCCAATTTATAGCGAGAGTTTTTTTAAAGTTATTGTGTTTTTGAATAGATTACTGAGGGATAATAGAAAACCATTAGGTGGGGAAATAATCCTCATGTAGTCAGTGGCAGATAGACCATGTATCCAACTAAGGACAGGCTTATTTCAAATTAGCTACTCTTACCCGATGCATATTCCGAGCTAAGCGTGGGTGGTGTCATGCTCTCGATGGTGCACTTGCTAAAAAGGAAGATGGGATTGGTGTCTGCGCCCGCCGAATAGCTACAAACGCGAGCATTCGGATCCAAGCTTTCACCGCCACTCACAAGGAGGACCTGTTTGTCGGCTGGGATACGGCATGCTCGCTCTATCACTTCCTTCAGCTGCACCACACTAAAACACATCCCAAGGACACTTACTAAATGATCATGGACAAATTCCTCTGAAATGCACATGCGGATTAAAAGGGTGGTGGGAGAGATAGGAGAGGTTTAAGAGTCAGATAGAAAATAAAAAAAATTAGAGTTCAGTATTTAAAAATAAATTACAACACAGGTACATTGTACAAGTTGTAAGAGCTTGATTCTTTCTAAGATCAGGTTCTTCCCTCCTCCCCCCCTCTACCCCCCCCCCTACACCTGTCCCATAACACAGGTTTCTTGACTTAGGTAAAGAGGGTGGGGTGTGCTGTTTTTTTTATAAAGGTCTGCTTCTTTACACTAGAAAGTATGGTAATCTGTTTCAAACCAATAAGTGGTTGTTAAAAAATAGCAGCCTTTAGATTACCTTAAGCCTCATTCGAGTGTGTGTAAACTTAGATCTTGTTATACAAGATTTTCATTATACTGTAATGCTTTCAGTTTCTTTGTAATGTTGATAAACTATGATCATGATAATTTTGCTATCAGTTTACTTTTAATAAAAAGGTTTTGTGATATGTGTGTTTTATTTCTGTTGTTAATAAAGTGTGAATATGATACTTCATTCCTCTATTAAATTTTGTGATTAATTATTGGTTATGTGATTTATGTAATTTGGTTACAAGAATCTGCACTATAATGTTAAAACTAAAAGGAGGTGTCGATTTTTTTAGAAGGAAAAAACTCCTAACCCCTAATGAAAACATCCTGATTACACCAATATCACACCGTCACAAACTGGGTTGAGAATGAATGAATGGATTTACAATTTTAAAAATTTCCGTTAGATATATAATAGAACAGTAAAAAAACCAGTTTATTATCTTAATTTTCTTCCATTGTTCATGCATTTGAAAAGAGCGCCGACTGACCAACTTATTTTATTGGTTGGCGTGAAACAAGTTTTAGCAGAGGAAATAAAATCAATAACCAGCTAAAAGAGAACAGAAAAAGGTTTTAGAGAATAAACATGTTTGTTTTTGTCAAATAAATTGATCCATTTAAATAATTCTCAAAAGCTTAGTACAATTTATGATAGTTTTCAATACTGACCAATAACTGCAAATTAGTTCAATAGCATTCTGGTTAGTAGTACACATTAAACAAGGGCTGTGTTTTTTAGATACAAATTAAAAACCAATTGTTTATTAAATACATTATTTCAAATATGAATTTAATAAGACACAAGATATTGTTCAAATAATATTCTCACTCTAAATCATCATCGCTGTCAACTGTTTCCAGCCTGGAGCCAAGTCAATTCAGTAAAATCCCTCCATCTTCATCTAACCTTCCACCATTATTCCTCCTTTAATCGCTTCCAGTCTTCTCCTCTCTCTTGTATACTTTGTGTTTTCTTCTACTCCCCTCTCTTTATAAGTCTCCTGTGCTGTCTTCTTCCCACATACTTCATCTCCATCATTCTCTTTAGTATTTTCACCTTTATAAACCTCATTACAGTCCACACTAGGGATGGGTCGATACTTTTCGCAATACCTTGAATCGATACCATCTTGAGGGGTATTGAGTATAGAGTGGGTGATTAAAAAGAGTATAAAGCATAAAAAAAATAGAAATATCTCAAAAAATTCTTGTAAAAATATAATAAATTGCAATTAAATCGGATAAAACTATGTTTGTCAGCCTATGGCAATAAAATGTAGCAATTATAGTGTCAACACACTTAATTGGTATGCTACAATATGAAACACAGAAAAAAAAGCTTGACGATAACCCATCAAAAACCGCGTTGTTGGTGGTGTAGAATCGGCATAATACTACTTCTCAACTGCCTGGTATCACAGGCCCTACTTCTCGACTACCTGCCCCCATCACATGTCACATCATGAATCGGTTCTTTGGACCTTGTTCTCCCCTGCCACATGCATAACGACAGTAGCAGCCAATAATAGCATGTTAACGTAGAGGTGTCAAATAAAAAAAATGGACTTACAACCAATTACACAGGATTTCAAGTTAATAAAACAGATTATTTGCTACGCTCACAGTCGCCCAGTGGTTTTTTTTTTTTTTGCGTCAAGGATGGGTGGTAATGATTAATGTCAATTTGATTAATCCTATCCAAGGGGTTGGTGTCGACTTTAGTATCGGTATCGAGTATTGTGAGAAAATGGTGGTATCTGCATCAAGTATCAGAAAAAAAAACGGTATTGATCCATCTCTAGTCCATACCATTTCAACCTTGCTTCCTTTAATATCTCATGTACTCCATGCACCCCCACTATTTTCTGGATAACTTCATTCCTGATACTGTTTTTCCTCATGACAGCTAACATGCTCCTCACAAAACACACTACTTGTTGTGAGTGGTATGCGAAGGTCTAGTCAATTGTGGGTCATAGAGAATGTCAAAGCATACTTTATAAAGCAGCTGTGGGTCAGAAGTTCTTCCTTACAACAAACATAAGAGGTAAGGTTCTTTGAATGAAAATTGGACTGTTATTAAGTAGAATAACCTCATATAAAATGTTTCATTTATGAATTTAAAAAAAATATTAAGTATGTCATTTGTCAAGTAAAAATACAATGAATCTACACTGCCCACCATAAACAATAATGAACCTTAAATATTATGATATATAGATGCAGCTAAATCTGTACTAAAACATATATAATAGCTTTGGCTATTTGATTCTTAATGATATGCAATTCCTTACAATTATAATAACTGTACAAATGTAACTGTACAATTGCCGAGTCGAAGGTGGCTGAGTTATCTGATAGCTCGTGATCTTAATACAATCACACATTTGTAGACGACGATTTCCTCACATCCATCATAGAGACTGCCTTAAAATATGAGAGAAGAATGACCCTGGGTATGGGACAATTCCTGGATAGCTCAGTGGTTAGAGCATTGGTGTACTAAGCCAAAGGTCCCGGGTTCGATTCCTGTGTCCAGGTGTCAATTTTCAGAATATTAAATAAATTAATTAAAATAAAATACAGTAGTGCTAGAAATTGATAAAAAAAGGTCACACCTTAAAATTTGATTAGAAAAAGTGTAAACTATTTAAGAAAAACAACCCTCAATACTCCAGACCGAAATTCGAACACAACGGCAGTCCAGTCTATTTATTAGTGACGCTTTAGCCTATGAACCAAAACTATAAATGTACCTGAAATAATATAATATTTAATACATTCTAGAATAATTATGTTCACAAAAACTTGTTTATTTTGAAGAGGAAGTCATGGCCATGAAATTGTATTTATCTTCTTTCAAATTGCTTTGCTTATAACAGAAAGGCTAAATTAGTCTAGAACATGAGTTTTAGTTCGGAAGCAAATGGTCACCAGTGATAGATCCAAGCCATCACCATTTGACTTTGCAGGGTGTATTTCCCTCCCATAATATGGTTACTCCAGGCAATTGCTAGTGAATTTCTTTAAAATTCTCGTTGTGTGTCAATATATTATATAATTTGTCACCAATAGTTAAAACAAAAGGGTTTTTGGCATTAAAATTATAATGATAAACATCTATATGACATTGAAAGATGAGATGAAAGTCAAATATAAATTTATTACCACACAGTAAGCAAGAAAACACATATGTATTGCCATATGAATTTTATTTCTCAAAACATGTAGGTATTGTAACCAAGGTTTAAATTTATTATATAAGTAATAAGCATCAGGGAATAGCCATATTAATTATACCAGGATGTGAGCACGCAAAACCTTGCGGCAATAATATGCAGCTAATGCCTAAAAACTGTACCATCATCATAAAAATGAGCGACTTTGGGTCAACAATATTAATAACCTACTTGACATTCTAACATCCTGGTTGCATAGGCCAAGTTGAAAGTAATGTAGTGCCTTAGAACTGCATTAATCAATCTCACCAACGAAGTGCTAGAATATTTCATTGTTCTATGAGGAAAAAAAGGCTACAATACTACTCTCCCAATATATTAATGTGTTTCACTATGGATCCAATTATGGTAAAGTGGAAATTGAGTGAATAAAAACAGCTACAGCAAAAAAATAAAAATTGAGCTTTAACATGCAATAATCTTTGAACTTAGATGAATTAAAACATAATAAAGTCACTGGATTTGATTTGACTTTTGCCTAGAGAAAAGATAAAAAATATATATATATAATATAATTTGTTGGTTGTTTTATTGCGATTGTGGGGGGGATTGTAGTTAGTAAAACTAGCCCTTAACTTACAGGTGCCACTAGATACAAACAAGTCTTAGACTGCAGAGGATGTCAGAATCATACATCAGCCTGTCCACGTGATATATATATATATATATATATATATATATGCCTACATACACACACAAAATGCGCTTTAACATTATTATTAGCACCGCGTCTTACTACACGTTTGGGTTATACGTACTTACGCTAATGTGTAATGGTAGGGTGATTGCGAGATGAAATGGAGGACCTAGAGTTTAACGTGGAATCCGAACCACGGTGGAGGCCTGGCATTCCCCACATTCACAAGTTGCGATTAATACACTTGTCAGAGGTGAAGGAAGGGTTTGGTAATCAGATAAATCTGTGCCGGGACCGAGGATTGAACCCCGGACCCCAGCACAGAAGTTCGACATCTTACCCCTAGACCGCCAGGTCACCATTGTGCTTGAACAAAACATCAAAACCAGTGCTTATTGTAAGCAGCCTATCAAATAGTTTACTACGCATAGGTCCTAGCTTAAAGTGTTTAACTTTCAAATCCTCATGTCAACATTATTATTTTAAATGGTTCCTATTCATTATTTATTCATTTTTATATTCTCTCGTGATTTTCTTATCATAGCCCCTACCAAAACCCACATCAAAAAGTAATCCCACATAATTATATTTAACATAGGCCTATCATGAAACTTGTATCTTCAAACAAGTGGTCATGTTCCTATGACGACATAAACTAAAATAAGTTTTATAAACTGAAAATTTTGAATTATTTTAGTAAAACAACCATGCAACTGTCACAATTTTTTTTATATATTTATATATATTTTGTTTGTAAGATGTGATTGATGGTGTTTACTCAACTTGACCAATGAAATTCCAGACTTTTTTCCTAATTTCCCCTGATCTATTCCTAAAATTCTCTGACTCAAAAGTATGGCCACCTTCCCGATATTTTTTTAAGATTTTTTTATGAACAATAATAAGTTTTAAAATTGTATATAAAAATGTTTCTTTAATTTGTATTAACATAATCTATTAAAATCATAACAATTATAAGCTACCGACAAAAAAAAAACCCAACTTGCATCATATTGTTGGCTAATTCACCGTTTTATGATTATTAAGGCCTATATTTCATGTTTTTAGTTATAACAACAATTTCCCAGATTTTCTTTTTTTTTGTAATTCACGAAATTCCTGTTTTTTCTCGACCACTTCAAATTCCCAGCTAATTTCCATTTTCCCAGATTGTAGACACCCCGTACGAAGTATTCTGAACAAAAAAGGTTAAGATGGCCAAGCACTTTTACTCTTTTTTTTTCAAGTTGGGCAATTTCATAATTATTTCTGTTATTTTCCACTCACAAACAAGCTTTACTTTCCCACTTCTAAAACATACATAAATTAGGTTTTAGGCTGCACTATATTTGTTTGATAATAATATTTAGCACCGCGTTTTACTACCCGTTCGGGTTATATGCTTTAAGTACTAATTATGCTAATGGATTAGGAATTGAGACAGTTGAATTATAGGAAGTGAACCTGCATTTGCATGGAGAGAGAGTGGAAAACCATTTAGGAATAACCACCCCCAGTTCACCCGACCGAGATTCGAAACTCGATCTCCCCGTCCTCAGCAGTCGAGCTCAACACGACTAGCGCGTTAGCCAACTACGCCACTGAGGCAGGTTATATTTGTTTAGAAAGCTGTATTCTTTGTAAAAAAACATAATGAGCTCTACCACAAATATAACAATACTGTGAATGATTTGAAAAATAGTGTGAGAGGCATCAACAATATTTGTATTAGTCAGGAACTGATCATTTTTTCCCAAAAAGCAAAGTAGATTAGCAATAAAATAAACTATTCAAAATAGTAGTATAAAGTAAACTTAATAGTAGCAGTCTTATAAAGATGGATTAAATAGCTGAGCTATCCTATTTTATTTGTTAGCTAGGTTTATAGCCTCATCTTTTTACTTTACATCCATTACTGTTTCCAGCCTGTGGCCTGGGTCAGTTTTTACTTCAAGACATATATTTCCCACTACCGGCTTGCTAGGCCTTTCATAGCTTTATGTCTTATAAACTAACTTAAGACTAGGACAGGAACAACATTCTGTCCTCCGCCATTAATGTACCAATATGAGAGGGTAAACCCACATTTCACCAATTATAAATTTACAGCCATGCCAGGAATTGTACCCGGGACCCTTATCTCAGTAGACAGACACGCTACCGACTGAGCTAAGGTGTCGGATTTATAGCCTCATCTAAATATCTTATTCTTTGAATTGAAAAAATGACACCTGGGTTTGAATCCCGCGTCCAGATGTCATTTTTCAATCCAAAGAATGTTATATTATATGAACATGAACAACCAAACTAGACTCACCTTTCCAAAGCCAAGTTCATTTCAAACGTCATCATCCTGCCGGTGTCCACATGAAATATGTACAACATTCTGCCCACTCTCGCCTCACCCCCTTAAGGGAGGAATTGCTACGAGCTAGGATCTTGCTGGTTACACTTCATAGGTGGTGTTCCCCCCTGTCTGCTGTTTGTGAAAGCATGACAAAATAACAAACAAAAACATATAGTTAAAAATGTGAACATAAGTATTCGGAACCTTTTCTTTAGCACTATGTCTTACCGTCTATTCAGGTTATATGTCTATGTACTAATTACACTAATGAGTTAAGGATAAATAAGGTTGAATTTAGAGGAAGTGTACCAACATTTGTGTGTAAAGTAGGGAAACCCTTTAGAGGGAAAAAAAACTTAGTACACCAGATCGGGATCAACCCATAATCTCCCCGTCATAAGTAGTCTATTTCTATTGCGAGAGTGAGCCTTAGACCATGCTGCCACCAAAACAGGTTGTGGTGAAACCTGAATCATACTGAAAATTAAAAATATATTTCAAATTTTTAATATTTATTTATAATCTTGTTCGTGGTAGCTTCAATGGCTATTGTTCAAGGTTTTTTTTTCCATCCCAGTGTTTAAATAAGTACCTATTGGGGATATAGGCCTCACAATAACTAAACTAATGTGATAAGGATAATAAGGTGGAATGTATAGGTAGTATACACACATTTGCATGGATTGGGAGTGGGGAATCGTTTAGGAAAAACCACACACTCTACACCAGGCTGGCATTCGAATCCCGACCTTCTCATTACAGGATAGTCAGGCTGGGTGAGCCTGACATTTAGTCTGGGTGCCCTCCGATGGAGATCTTCAAGGTCAGTTGGTAAAAGTGGCAATATTAAACCTTGCCAGGGTTGCCCTTATCTTCTTACTACTTAATACTGTGTGTTTTTCATAGGAAATTTTCATTTTTACAAACTGCTTAGATTGAAGAAAACGGTAGTTTAAAATTTCATTTTTCATTGAAGTGATTAAGTATGTAAAGTCATATAATGTTTATAACAGGATTAGTTAATATTAATAGAGAAATGCATCTTCTTTCAATTCACAAACCTTGTTTGAAGGGAAACAAGACATGTTTGAATCAGCAAGCAAGCGTAATTCTTCTGGTTCACTTTTCCATCCATCCAAAGACCTACTATTTTAAGCCAAATTTCTCAAAATGGAAATATTCCTGTTTTTTATTTTTACCAAAGAATGATTTCCTGTTTTTTCCGTGACACAAAAAAAAAGTCCGGTGTTTTTCCGGTTCTCCCAGTTTACCAGGTGCATAGCAACCATGCTACAATGGTGTGAGCAATATAATATATAGGCCTTCAATTAGTAAAGTAGACCTCGTTGTAAAATGGTTGGGTTTAGTTTCTGGTCGGAACATAGTGTAATGAGGCATAATGGTTTCCTATAATTTCTCCAGCTCTATGCTGATAGGCCTTAAATTTACCTCCTCATTATGGTCTCAAACCTTAGGCAAAGTCACTTAAATAATTAATAACCGCACAAGAACATTCTAAGCGGGTTAGGGAAAGGAATATATTTAAATCAATATTTAAATAGCCCAAGTTATCAAATTTATAAAAATAATGCATTGTTGCAGTAAAAAGTTACATTTATGACTTAGCCCTGAGTACCCACATTAAAAATAACATATCAAATAATATTATTAATGAATAAAAATATATTCGCAGATCAACTTAGGACTCAAAAAGTAAATTTAATAGGAAATTTTGAAATACTTTTGACCTTGAAATCAACCTGAAAGTTAAAACAGTCTTAAATATTACACTCAAGTATTGCATCAGTCTAAGTATTTGAAATAACATAAGCTGTGCAAAATTTGAATAGGTTAACTAGTGGGCAAAACGAGTAACGAACCTGTTTAGCTTAGATGGAGTATGTTTTGCTTTGTTTGACAATCAAAACAAAGCAGAATACATCCTTAGGCCATATTTATTGACATTTTTCGAATCTAAACAAGCCGTATTGATTATTTATTCAACTCTTCCTAGTTACACTTTTCAACAACTTTAACTAAAAATAAAATGTATTTTACGTAAACATTTAAACAGTTCAAAACTATAGAATTAAAATAACAAGCTTTGTACACAGTCTATACTAGCCCTGGCTATACAAAACAAAGATACCTAGAACAAAGAAAATGTCTTCATTTCACTATCAACAACAAAATTGAGTCAAATATGGAAGAATATTTATTCATTTTTGATTACGTTTGATTCCAAAATGTTATTTAATTTATATAAATTGAATTAAGTTTTGTACGTACCCTTTTCCAGTCGTTTTAGCAGACGTCCTTTCATTTTACTAGCTGCCATTAGTGGCAACAATACAGCTGTTTACTGCTAGGTATGCTGGGAAACTACTTTAATAAAGGTAAAGATACTCCACTTTTCATACGTTAAAATTTTCGTATTTTATAATATTGTTTTAGTATAATATAAACTAATGTTATAATTATCTAATGTTTGTCAATATTATATACAAAATATTGTTTTAAAAAACATCAATAAAATATAATTATCATATATTGAAGTTATAACATTAGTAAGTGAAGTATATTTTTTCTTATGATAGTATGAAACAGCTGAAGACCTCGGCTCCCGCAAATCCTGCGATCATGGACCAAGTGCGTGCCCTGCAGAACAAGGTCACAGTTTGGCACGTGCGTGTGCAAAGTTGGGGGGGGGGTCAAATGTTAGTAAGTCTGAAAATCTAGAGCAGACGGCTGGATTATGTCTTTATCATATTGTGGCGAGCGTATACGTTTCAATATATTTATTTACTTTAGACAGCAAGTCTATAGCGCAGCATTCACTGCGCCTGAGCAAAAATAAACCCCGCCTAATACTATTAATCAATTTACAGCCTTTGTGAGGTTTCCGACTTAGTCCTAATACCAAGGCATCAGGTCCAAACCCAGGGGGAGTGTTTTAGGAGTAACCATCCTCCCAAAAGTGCTATGTACTTATTGTACGATTCATTAAACCTATTTTATTTTATTTCTATCTTCAAGGGGTGTTTTATGTTGAAAAAAAAGTGCCATCTCATGTTGGAGGACTTCACTAGAAATCACCTAATATATTCACCCACCCAATCTACTCCCGATTACTACCCCGCTAAACCTCCTCCCGCCAGCCAAATAAATTTCTGAGCACGGTCTTTTTATCAAACACAGATGCTGTTTGTCATTAAAATACAGAGCATTTGTTTTAAATTTAATATAAATATTGAATACTTTTGAGCACACGTGCTCAACTTTTTGGAACATTGCAACAATATAATTTTAGCATCGTTGTAATCTAAGGATTGTCTTAGTGCTCATATGAATGTAGCCCAAATAAATACATTATCTTATCTATTTTATGGCCGAGTTCATAAAAAAATACAATACAATTATTTTTAAAAAAATAGGAAAAATTGATAGACCACGATTGTTTACTTTTGAACTGCGACTAAAATAAAAATGCGCCAGCTTAACAAAAGATAATAACTTTTTTTACGAGACTATTTAAGTTAGTAACTCACATCGGAGGTCACGCGGATTTAACGCCAAGCTCGTCTTGCCTGATTTGCCGGTGACGGGAATGTTAGGGGTTTGAATCCATGCTGAATGTACTGATAGTGTTTTATTACCACCCCCACCCGAAATAATTTCCCACTCTCCCTCCACATAAATGCTTATTCATTTCCTATAAATACTACCTTCCTCATCCCTATCCCAATAGCGTAAATTTAAACGAGGACAGCCCAGCTAAGAAGTAAGATGTGTTGCAAAAAAAAAAATTATAGTGGAAATTTAATTATCTGTTGAAAACCAAGTGGTGTAGTTCTAAAATATGTAACGTTCTAATTATCACAAAGCGTATAACCCGAATGGTTAATAAGACGTGGTGCTAAATATTATAATTATCACAGGAAGAGCCGTTTAGAAAATACATATATATATATAAACACATATATATATAAATATATATATATATATATTTACGATATACTTTAATACAATTTTAGTCTTTTATTCATTAATTTTTGAGCACATTTCGAGCTTAAAATTACCCTTTACTAACACTGCTACCAAATCCTACATCCCTTCCCATTCTTCCCAATAATAAATCTTGTTTCTTAACTTGATAGCCAAACAAAAATAGTTAGCATTTTGTATGAATTAAAACAGTCAGGAGAAAGCAGCACCATTTAAACCTTGGTAAATCCATTTAGTTTATTTAGACACGAACAGAGCACCTACTTGTGAAATCATAGAATGACACACGTAAATTGTTTATCTCGTCTTCTGTCTGAAATGATAAGCAGTATGCGTCAGTCAAACTAAAGGAATGTTTATTGTTTTATTTTAAATCGGGAAAGGGATATTTGTGACTTATAATCCAGCCTGAGGGGAAATGAAGAAAAGAAATGAGAAAGATCGGAAAACCACTCGCTAGGGTCGCCACCTGTTCCAAATTTGAATAAAGAATTACTTAATTAGAAGAAATAAGGTATGAATGTTGCAATTTTTTTAAATTGTTGCTTCCAGAAGCTATGTGGAGGTTATTTCTACTCTTCCAATAGTGAGAAAGTATTGTAATCGTGAACATTTTTCACCTGGAAATTTTTATGAATATTGATGTTTTATGTGCCACCAATCTTAAAAAATTGGATTTTACAGTTGTCTCACTCTCCCTCCTCCACTCCCCCCCTTAATTTTGTGTGTCCTAGCAACTGCGCCCAAAGGGTCGAGCAGGTGGGCGACCCAGATAGGAGTCAGCTTCGGAGTGATAATTGCGTACATCCTGGATTGAAGGGAGGTTAGTTTAGTTTAGCTTATGTTAGTTTATGTAAACTTAGGTTAGTTTAGGTCAGGTTAGGTTAGGTTAGCTTAGGTTAGTTTATGTTAACTTAGGTTAGTTTAGGTTAGCTCAGGTAAGGTTAGCTTAGCTTAAGGTTAGTTTATGTTAACTTAGGTTCGCTTAGGTTAAGTTAGGTTTTATAAATAGGTCTGTTAATTGTTCTGGGAGCAAATAAGACCTCTATACTGATGGTAGGGTGGGAAAAATTAAAAATATCTTACACATCTTTATATTATGTATGTCAATCATTGAAATTGGCCAATGGCCAACTCAGGTAGCAAAATAAAAAACAGTACGCAATAGTCGCCATTTCTTGGGTGTACGCAATATCATGGTACGCAATTGTCGTATATTCGTATTTTTGTCCGTACCTGAGACTTCAGTCGAAACTGGTTGTATTGAATCTTGTCCAAACTTGACACGTATTTAGATGTTATATGGTCATACCAAGGCCAAAATTTTACATTGATTCAAGCTCTAAATTATTATTACTTTAGCACCACGTCTTACTACCAGTTCCAGTTATATCCTTATGATCTTAGTGATTAGGAATGTTATATTTATAGGAAGTGTACTCAAATCTGCGTGGAGGGAGAGTGGAAAACCCATTTTGGAAAAACCACCCTCAGTACACCCGATCGAGATTCGAATCTCGATCTCCCCATCATCGGCAGTATAGTCTAACACGATAATAGCGTGTCAGACCATGCGGCCACCGAAAGGGGTAGGATATATTTTAAAGTTTCAAAAAGATATACACATTAAAAGGGCTTCTTTAGAAACCAATTGGGAAGAAAAGTATGTAAATTATAGCTTCAATACAAATAAGACTTGCTTCAGTGGCCGCATGGCCTAAGCCGTCCCTCTCACAATGTACTAGAATGTCAATGACAGTGAGATCGGGTGTACTGAGGGTGGTTTTTCCTACATGCTTTTCCACTCTTCATTCACCGCAAATTCGGGTACACTTGCTTTAAATTCAACCTTCCTCATCCTAAGCTATTTGTTTGTTTTATAGGTTTTGTTTTATTATAACATTCAACCATATACATAAATGCGTGAACAAAAACACGAGAAACATAAAGGGATAGACATTAACACCAGCCCCGAGGGTCTCTCGAAAATGGACACGACATGGGGATACGTATAAACACAACAAGAATGGTAATGGCGCCCTTTCGGGCTGATTTTTGCTTTCAGTAGGTTTGGGGTGGGAAAATCTAAGCTATATAGCGTAACTAGTATTGATGCGTATAACCTGGACAAAATTATTAGTAAGACGCAATGGTAAAATAATAAACTAAGGTCCGACCCGCGAGTAAATGTCTGGGTACGCCACTGCTATCAAGTATTGCAATCATACAAAGGATGTTGGTAAAACAAATAAGTGGTTCGATATCTGTGATCACTGACATGAGTTATAATGGAGGACACGGAAACCCAAGGACATTGTCAAGGATGCATCTATGTAGGGAAATCTCTGTTTTTAAAACCTAACCGGTGTCTCCCTCCCGCATCGGCAACAATGTACGGGCCTCGCCCGTGGCCTTGAACTTTCAGGCGCTGCACCTGAGTGGGCGAGCAGCCAACTCAAAGAAACTTTGGTTCGAATCCAGGTAGGGTCAAATTGTATTTTTTTCTCTTTGTGTGTAAAGGTAAACACTTTTTTAAAAGTGTGGGCTCTTTGGTTATTGGTTTAGCGTTGGTTGGTTGGATGGTTGGTTTGTCGAGACAAACTACAGTCCAATTTATATAGAAAGGGACTTATCTGACAGCTAGAAAAGTTTTTTTTATTATCAGGACGTTTTACTACCTGTTCAAGTTATACGCATATACTATAAAAAATCTAATGAGGTAGGAATGAGGAATGAGTCATTTTAGAGGAAATCTACCCACATTTGAGTGAAGGAAGAGTGAAAAACTATTTAGGAAAAACCATCCCCAGTAGACCCGACCGGGATTCAAACCCCAACCCCCTTGCCTTCTACAGGCCAGTATAACACGAGAACAATGCATTTGACCATTCATTCCTTATCCCACACTGTATTTGCTAACGTTGATTTAATCGTGATCGAGGAATCACTAGTCAAAAGCAGGCATACTATCCGTGTGAGCTATCCCCCTTAGGAAAATTCAAAACAGGTCCTTTTTCGTATAACATTGATTAATATTATTATTATTTAGCACCACGTCTTACTACCCGTTCGGGTTATACGCTTTAAGTACTAATTACGCTAATGGATTAGGAACTGGGAAGGTTGAATTAGAGGAAGTGAGCCCACATTTGCGTGGAGTGAGAGTGTAAAACCATTTAGGAAACACACACACCCCCCTCCCCAGTTCACCCGACCGAGATTCTAACCTCGATCTCCCCGTCCGCGTCCTCGGCAGTCGAGCTCAACACTACTAGCGCGTTAGCCAACTACGCCACCGAGGCGAGTTCTAACATTGATAACATGTGATTATAATACTAGTGTTTTATAGGTAATGATAATATCTATCAAAATGACAGCTGTAGATCACGCGACTTGACGCATGAATACGTGAAAGTAGCTTCTGTATAGTAACTTTTCTAACCCCAGTGAACGTGAAGGTATCGTAATGTAATTATGTGAACGAAACATATCCATTCAATTTGGATACTTCCGAAAAGAAGAGAAAAAAAAGTTGTTTTTTTTAAATTTCAATTTGAAGAATACATAGGTGTTATAATCATGGTAAATAAGTATTTGTGAAGGACACAAAGTGTTGGTATGACGGTGAGATGTTGACTCTTCATGTCGGATTTAGTATCCCAGCGTCTTTTAATGCTGGAAATGCAAAAAGGAGTAACGAGACAAGAAATATCGGATAAGACTTAGAATATTACAAAATTCTCCACATCAATTATATTCGTTTCAAATTGGCTAACCTAAAAATTAAAATTTTGTACTTGTCTAAACTTTTATATTTGTCAATTCTATTAATTATCTATACTTTAAACATGCCAGGCCTACCACCGTGGTTCGGATCCCACGTTAAAATGTAGGTCCTCCATTTCATCTCACAATCACCCCTACCATTACCCATTAGCGTAAGTGCGTATAACCCGAACGGGGAGTAAGACGCAGTGATAAAGAAATATATTTGTATACTTTAAACCTTGTTTCATGAAATATTCATAATTTAAAGTCGTTGTATACTAGTACTCAATCAATTAATCGTAATATTTTTGCAGATGTTAACATTTTAATACAAAAAACTTTTATAATTTGAATTCTGAACTTACATTAACTAAACATTGTATTGTCTAACCTCTTTTATTATTTGTAAGGTTTAAAACATTTTTAACGTGTTTCATGTATTTTAAACTTATCATCACCTGATCTAATGCTTAATTTATGATGAACAATTTATTAAATGTGTAATGTACACTATTTTACAATATGTTATCACTATAAATTAACCTAATTATACATTTTTATCTGCAATTTTATTTTTTATATCAACTAACTTAACCAAATTTATCAATCAACTCATTCTATAGATTTTTAAGCAATACATCGAAGTCTTAAATTATAAATAGAAAAAAATCTATGAATAGAATATTAGTGAATAGAAGGTATTTTTCTGCCCTCAGAGTGTTTATTCTTGAATTTAAAATAACTGTATACAAAATAATAAAACCTAAATCCAACAAATTAACGTGATAAACGTAAAAATAGATATGTGTATATTTATGTGTGTTTGTGTGTGTGTGTGTGTGTATGTGCAGAGCATGATAGTTTGCTGGGTTTGGGTTTTACTATTTGCATTATTTAAAAAAAAATCTAAATGTAAATATAAAATATATACAGGCTATCAATAAATGTAAATCATATATATATATATATATAAATATATATATTTAATGCCAAAAATTGCGAGATCGGGGTTCGATCCCAGTTGGATGCATTGAGGGTGTTTTGTCTTAAATAGTTTTTCACTATCCCTCTAGGTAAATACGGGTGCCCTCCTTCTAAACCTTCCTAATCTCTAACTCAATTGTTTAGTTGGCATATAGGCATGCAAACCGAACGGATAGTCAGGCGCAGTGCTAGAAATAAAAATTGCACTGGCAGGTCCCACAGAGCGAACTTGACACCCCAGACAATAAGTTCGTACCGATATCCCAAAGGTTTATTTTATACCATTTTAAATTAATATTTAGCACCGCGTCTTACTACCCGTTTGGGTTATACGCTTTAAGTAATAATTACTCTAATGGATTAAGAATTGGGAAGGTTGAATTAGAGGAAGTGAACCCACATTTTCGTGGATGGAGAGTGGTAAACCATTTAAGAAAAACCACCCCCAGTTCACCCGACTGAGATTCGAACCTCGATCTCCCCGTCCTCAGCAGTTAAGCTCAACACTACAAGCGCGTTAGCCAACTACGCCACCAAGGCGTATACAATCTTAAAGTTAATGTTAAAGTTTTTGTAGAAAAGATATAGTAACATTTGGGACGGACGCATCAATAAAATAATACCAAACTCTATAATGTTTTTTCAAGCAGCGTGTCTTACTACCTTTTCAAGTTATAAGCATATGCAATAATTACACTAGTAAGTTAGGGATTAGGAGTTTTGAATTTATAAAAAATATACTTGAATTTGCTTGCAGGAATGGTGTAAAACTGTTTTGAAAAAAAAAAAACCTTCAGTACACCCGACTGAGATTCGAACCTCAATTCCCCCGACATCGACAGTCTAGTCTATTGTAAGAGTAACGCCTTAGACCACGTGGCCATCGAAGCGGGGTAAAATTTAAAAAAAAGTTACTTTACTTTCACGAACTTATTCGGGCAACCGTCACTTTTACCAGATGTGAGATAAATATAATGTCACCTTTGTTTAATGTTGGCTACGCTACATTTATCTGTTATCTTATAAGTAGTTTTACGTACACGTGTCCAGATATATGTATATATATGCGAGGATATCTCTTCCCTCTATGAATTCACCGTATACTTCCGCGTGTATAGTCCAATTTACAAAATAAAGGCCTTATCTGACAGTTAAAAAATATACTGGATATCCTATTACGTACCAGTGTTCTTAAGGTACGTCATGTGACCTGAAACTGTCACTTTTGATAGATATTATCAATACCCATAAAAACAACAATATTATAACAAAATCGTATAATTTATGTTTGAAAATGTTCTTTTTTAAATGAAAATTGAACTGTACCCATCCGTGGATATATATTTTTATTAGTACAATCAACATCAAGGTAAATAACGACTTATTCTGAGGATTAGGGGTTAGGATGGTAGCTTTAAAAAAAACACATTGCCCCTGCATTAGCGTGGAGTTGAGATAGTAAAAACCACAGTGATAAATCATAATAGTAGAAAACCTCAGCGCAGTGCACACCGGACAGGATTCAAACCTCCAACTCCCCCTTTCTGGTGATCCAGTCTATTACGAGCCTGACACCCTAGTTCTTGAGATCACCGGCACCGATATGAGTTGTTCTTGGCTGGTTTGTAGGTATTTCGATGAAATTAGGTGTGTTTGAGTTTTATTTTTTTGAGAGTGTGAGTTATAATCATGCCCACATTTGATGGGTAAAATAGATCATATTGAGGAATATTGTTATTGTTACTAGGGGTTTGCGAGATCTACTTTTTTGGTTCGAGACGAGTTCGGGAACGGAAGTCTCAGAATTCCTTACTTCGATACTAAAACGGACGGGAATTTAAAATTCAAAACTAATTATTTCTAAATTTGATAATATAAAGTACCTTAAGACACTGACAATATTTAATTTGTTAAATGAATACATAGGGCCTAATAGAGGAAATTTAAATAATTATATATAAAGTTGAAAATTTAAGCTATCTTTAATACTTTTGCTATAATTTAGGCTACTTAAATTATAAGCATTTATAAAACACACATTACATTTAAATTTATATCTAGAATAGGTTGACGTAATATTTATATTTAAATAATAAATAAAACATGGTAAGCAAGTTTAAAAGTAAATTAAATATGGAGAAAAAAACAATTCCCGAAATTTTCGGGATTACATAATATATTTTCCGACAATCGGGTCGGGAACGGGAAATATTTTTTCCTGCGAGTATCCCGCAAACCCCTATTTGTTACCTATATCACCCACACCGGTGAGCTAAGGGTACGTTTGTGCTGCATCCTCACTGCTGGATCATCGCCGAGCTACGAACGTGGATGTGTGGCGATGATGAAACTAAATTATTATTCCTTATTGGTCCATTTATCCTGCATCGGTGTGCTATCCTCGCCGTTGCGATGATAATAAATCAGTTTGTTTTCCGAGCCTCTACCATCGCCGGACATCTCGAAACTTGAGCTGTGATTGGTTCCTTCACACAATTTCTGGTTCAATAAGATTTAAAATATACAGAAAGGTCGGTTGTGACATCCTTAAGTGCTTGAAAAGTCTCACTGGATAGTTATCGAGCTCTTTATATTAGGTGACCTGGCGGTCTAGGGATAAGGTGTCAGACTTCTGTGCTGGTGGCCGGGGTTCAATCCTCGGTCCCGCCACAGATTTATCTGATTACCAAACCCCTCCTTAACCTCTGACAAGACATCTTGTGAATGTGGGGAATGCCAGGCCTCCACCATGGTTCGGATTCCAAGTTAAACTGTAGGTCCTTCATTTCATCTCACAATCACCCTACCATTACACATTAGCGTAAGTGCGTATAACCCGAACGTGTAGTAAGACGCGGTGCTAATAATAATCTTTATAGTAACTGGTGAAAGTAACCTTGATAATGTAGTTCTTGGTTTAAAGGGTGTACCCCATACCGTCTCTTTCTCCTTGGAAAAATGAATCACTATCAGTGTCATCAGATGACTGAGACAACATCGTTCCTTTACACGAAACACGACTCACAGCTGACCTCTCATGCCAGCATCTTACAGCAATGTGAATAGATGCAGGGTAAATGCTCCATAGCGAGCATTATAGCTACATGCTAGCAGCAAGGTGCCTGGCGAGCATCCATGTGCCAAAAGCGAGGTGCCTGGCTAGCATCCATGTGCCAGAAGTGAGGTGCCTGGCGAGCATCCATGTGCCAGAAGTGAGGTGCCTGGCGAGCATCCATGTGCCAGAATTGAGGTGTCCGGTGAGCATCCATGTGCCAACAGCGAGGTACTTGGCGAGCATCCATGTGCCAACAGCGAGGTGCTTAGTTTGGTCTTTTATGAGAATTATTTTAACTCAAATACTTAATTCTAATAAAGGTCAATTTCTCAACTAAGCTTCGGATAGCTAAAAGTGGACATTTGAATGCAGTCCTAGAATTTTGTGTTCGACACTATCTTAGCACATGTCAGATTTAACTTTCATCCTAACAAAATAAAGCAGCGTGTCTTTTTCAAAATCAATAAAAACATTGATGTGTGTTTTTGAAATATTTAAACTTACATCTGTAAATCCTGGCTTTACGGAAATTGGCTGAGTTAGCGTTTTATTGTCGTTTCACTTGGAAGGGGATATTTCAAAACGTCTTTGACATAATTATCTATACGCTTTTATATATATATACATCTTAGCGTTACTGCCTTTGATATATCTTCAGCATTCCAATTGGTACAATTTATCCTTAAAATAATTAGATATTGGGGGCTGGAGGGTGGAGGTGGTGGTGGAAAAACGGGATTCAATTTGTTTTATAGTTCCGATTAAACGAGAAATTTATGTCTTAGCAGTGGCTAACTCTGTCAAAATGTCTTTATTTTCTTTCTTTAGCAGTTCCAACTCTTTACTCTTGTGTAGGCCTACTTATTAAGTTTGTTGGTCTAGTCCCTTATTCTAAGGTTGGAAAGGGCAAACTATTACTTTCATGTGTATTTAAAAGAAGGTTTAAGTTATTTTTTTCCCGTTTATCAACTCTTTTATTTATTTCCGAATTACCGCAAGAGGCTGTGACAATTGTATCTTAAAATGCGGCACAAACATTTTTTTAACACTCTATTTGGTTTCAATTTGAATAATTACACCCTAAAGTTAGGTTCAAAGTAAGTTTCACTGAAGTGAGCATAGCAAACTCGAGCGCTAGACTAACAAAAATTGTCAGCCGGCTCTTTTACAAGCGTGCACTCGTATTCGCAATGTTTTCTACTGTCGGAAATCTATAAAATCTTACCCCAGATTCTTGAGAGTTTCTTAACTGGTTATTACACCTAGCAACTACACAACAAGGTATCGCTACTACTAATTAATATCAAACGACACACAGGTAAACAAACATTGAAGCATCAAAACATCAAGAATTGGCGGGAACACATGGCTGAGCGTTCATTGGGCCACATTGACGTCACAAACACGACAGGCTACTGCGCACTGGTCTTGTGATCCATACCGCTGAGATGTAGCTCACAACGATCTTATTGTTTATATCACCGCGTCTTACCACCTTTTCAGGTTATACGAATATATGATCATTACTCTAATGGTGTAGGGATGAGGGAGGAAGCATTTGAGAGGTAATATACCCGCATTTGCATGGAAGGAGGCTGGGAAAACATTTAGGAAAAAATCAACCCAGCCTGGATTTGGAAGCCGGTCTCCTAATCATCAGAAGTTCAGTCTGTCACTGAAGCGTGTGATTTGATTGTTGATTTAACAGAGGAGGTCGAGTTTTAATCTCGTCAGTGTGCATTAGTGGTAAGAGGTGTGGAAGAGAGTGGAGGAAGGCGGGTTCCATGTGTAGTTTTATCATCTTTAACACGCTTCGGTGGCCGAATGGTCTAAGCCTCTAAGACGTCACTCTAGTGTTAGACTGGTCTGCTGATTATGGAGAGATCGGAGTTCGAATCCCGGTTCAGGTTCTACTGAGGGAGGTTTTTCCATAAATATTTTCCACTCTTCTACCACTCAAATGCTAGTGTTTTACCTCTAAAATGCTTCCTTCCCCCGTCCCTATTCCAATAGAGTAACCATCAATTATGCGTACAGTAAGATGAGGTGATATATTATCATAATATGTACTCTAATGTTGATGCACTTATGATATAAGCCACTCTACTCATCTCCTCCCCTTAATACTAAGCCACCCTTTTCAGTGGCCACGTGATTGAATGCGCTACTCTCGTGTTGTACTAGACCACCTAAGACGGGGTTCGATCACGGTTAGGTGTACCAAGGGTGTATTTTTCCTTAAGTTTTTTTCACTCTCCTTCCACGCAAATTAGGGTGCATTTTCTCTCATTTAAACCTACCTAATCCCTAATCCATTAGCACAATTAGTACATAGGTGTATAACCCGTACGGGTAGTAAGACAGAGTGCAATAAATAAATACTACGTGTATAAACAAGAATGAAACATACCTCCGGAAGTTAAAATCCAACTTTTTTTTTATTGTCTTTTCAACGCAAAATCCACGTGTCTGTCTTCAAACTAGTTTCACTAAAAACTAATATAAAATTGTCTTCGTTGAGTTAGTAGCATAACAACGGATGACTGACTATCTTGTGCTGAAAACTTTCCTACACGTGTTTTGTTGGACCATTTATTATCATTCATGCTTTATCAGTCGAAAATATAATGTTTTTATTTACCCGGTGTCTGCTCGGAATGAACACACCTCTTATCCACCTCAACAAACATCCAAGCAAAGATTGGCAAATAGGTCTTTCGTTTTGTTTACCGGGTCCGGGCGACGATTCACTCATACCTATTATTTTTATTTTTATTATTTAGTACAGTCTTGGTAAATCAAGCAGAACAACACAAGTCAATGACGTCGCAAGCATGTTTATTTTAAATAGCGCGTGGTTTAGTGCCAACTCGCTGGCTATTAATGAGCGTGAGTATAGTCCAATTTCCATAGGAAAGGTCCAATCAGACAGCTAGAAAAGTCACCAGATCTACTTTCACGTATCCATACTTTATGATGTGATCCTCAGCTATCATTTTTAATATTATTATTATTATTTAGCACCGCGTCTTACAACCCGTTCGGGTTATACGCTTTAAGTACTAATTACGCTAATGGATTAGGAATTGTGAAGGTTGAATTAGAGGAAGTGAACCTGCATTTGCGTGGAGGGAGAGTGGAAAACCATTTAGGAAAAACCACCCCCAGTTCACCCGACTGAGATTCGAACCTCGATCTCCCCGTCCTCAGTAGTCAAACTCAACACGACTAGCGCGTTAGCCAACTACGCCACAGAGGCGGGTCATTTTTAATAGATATTATCAATAGCTAGCAAATAACAACAGTAAAGCAAATGCTTTTTTTTTTAGTTAATTAACGTGCACTTTTCTGAACCGACTGATTATATCAACACATAACTTAATAAACTAACTTACATTTAGAACAAACACAACATCCAGACCTACAGCCGTTTATTCATCACTGTAAAGGGAGAAACCCATATCTCACTAATGATATATTTTCCGGTCGTGCCGGGAATCTATCCCGGGATCTTTAGTTCAATAGATAACCACGCTACCGACTGAGTTATTGTGTCCGACAATCCTATAATAAATTGACTGTAGAGAGTGAGTCACTCATCCAGGATCCAACCCCCGTATCTCAGTAGTGTGTGTGCACCAGCGTCTTACTACCCGTCCAGGATAACTGTATGTTTAAGCTAATTGAAGGGAGGGTTGTTTTTGTTTGTTTGCGCGTCTTGTCTACATCATGCGTAGCCCAGTTTGGTGGAGAGAACCAGAACTAATGGTACGTTGTCCAGGGGACGCTCGAATGTACTAATTGTAGTGTCAGACTTCTATGCTGGCGGCCGGGGTTCAATCCTTGGTCCCGGCAAAGATTTATCTGATTACCAAACCCTTCCTTCACCTCTGAAAAGACATCTTGTGAATGTGAAGAATGCCAGGTCTCCGCCGTGGTTCGGATTCCACGTTAAACTGTAGGTCCTCCATTTCATCTCACAATCACCCTACCATTACACATTAGCGTAAGTGCGTATAACCCGAACGGGTAGTAATACGCGGTGCTAATAATAATAATATAAACTAATTGTATATCCTTTCCGTGTCCCGATGAAATGAGGGGATTGTGAAAGTCAATATGAGGGTGTGGAACCAGTGGAAACACTTAAACCTAACATAAATCTAATTAATAAACCCCTGGGGACAAATTAGAGTGGTTCCCCTTCCGGTAAAAATATCTATGGTAACAGACAGAGATCGAACCTGGGTCCCCTAGGCTCGTAGCCAGATGCACTGATCACTACACCATGGGGTCAGTTAGAGTAGTCAAACAAAGAATATTGATCATATATAATACAAAATCCAAAATGTAAAAAATTAAATATTCACACTATGCCCTATATTTTTTAAAATCCTAGATAGACAGACATAAGTCCCATGGAAAATTATATCTGTACCAACATGAAACGCGAAGGGTGGCCTGGCGGTCTAGGGGTAAGGTGTTGAACTTCTGTGCTGGGGGCCGGGGCTCAATCCTCGGCCCCGGCACAGATTTGTTTGATTGCCAAACCCTTCCTTCACCTCTGACAAGACGTGTATTAATCACAACTTGTGAATGTGAGGAATGCCAGACATCCACCGTGGTTCGGATTCCACGTTAAACTGTAGGTCCTCCATTTCATCTCACAATCACCCTACCATTACACATTAGCGTAAGTGCGTATAACCCGAACGGGTAGTAAGACGCTGTGATGATAATAATAATAATAATAATAATAATAATTTCAATTCAATTTAAATTTCCTTTACTATAGAACTGGCTAACAGTCGTAAGATCTATAACAGGCCAGCACTGAAAAGTTCACAATTACCTTACAAATATAAATATTTAAACGAGAAAATAAGATAAGCAACAATAGCTAAATAAGTTAATATAGTGTTGAATAGTTCCGAAAAAAAAGTAGTTGATAATGATAAGAATTAAAAATAGCAATAATAATAAATGACTAAAGAATGTTTACAAACAAAAAATAAATCAGAATATCGTAAGTCTAAATATTATAGGCATAACCTCTACAGGATAAATTATTGATATGGTATTTTCTTCATTATCTCTCTAAGTTTAGCATTTCTGTTATGATAAAAGTCGAATTTGACAAGTCTAGAATTGGCACTATGGATATAACGACCTATAGGACTCAATTTATAAGAGCTATTGAGAAAAAAATAATTTTGAATTACGAGAAGTTCGAGAAAGGATATGAACGCCTACATGATCAAGGGCAAATTTGCAAGAAATTTTGCTATTGAAAATATTAAAAACATAAAGGGCATCACAATAAAGTCTACGCGAGAAGAGAGTTTGCAGCCCTAAGAGGCTTCGAATTCTGTCATAATCATAATAAATCCGGTTAGTAAAGTATTTATCACGCAGCGAGAAATTTTCTTTGAGCGTTTTCCAACCTAAGAGAGTCAGTTAAGGTAATGGAATTCCAAGAAACAGCAGCATATTCTAACTTAGATCTAACCAGGGCTTAATACAGACATAAAAAACAGTCAACTTTTTTAAATGACGAAGTAAAAAAATTTAATAAGTCCAAATAATTTCAATGAATGGGAAATTACATGGTCAACATGACAGTGTAAATAAAGTTTGTTATCAAGAACACCAAGATCATTAAAATAAAGGGTGCGAACAATGTTTTCATTGCCCAATTTATGAGTAAAAAAGAAAGGCTTAGTTTTCCTAGCAAAAGATATAGATTTGGTCTTAGATTTATTAATAGACATTCCATTTTCCAAAGACCATTGTAGAGTACCATAATAATAATAATAATAATAATAATAATAATAATAATAGGGTAGCTATAATGTAAATATCTCGGGTGGATAGTAAGACGCAGAGTACCCTATAGAAAAAAATACAAAACGGAATCATCAACAAAGATTCTACTTGGGAGGATCATGTGACTAATCTATTAAGGAAAAAATATGACCATGCTTCACATATTTTCAAATGAACTTATATAAGGCGAGGGATTTTTAAAAATTTATTTTATTCAAGAGCTGCAATATAAGAAAGGGCCGCAAAGTAAAATACGTTTTTTTCCGTAGACGCAATTTATTATAATATTAGCAGAAGTAGGTCTACTCGGCGTTGCCCGGGGTAGCCACACGCGATTCAACACAACGCTTTTCTTAGCTTTAAACAGAGAGAGAAAAAAAATCCCTTTGTTTTATTTATTTCGGCCCAGTTTTTACGAATTTTAAAAAATCTAATAGAAAAATTAAAATTTCTGCAAAAGGGCTATTAATTTTAAAATTGGTGACCTGGTGGTCTAGGAGTAAGGTGTCAAGACTTCTATGCTGGCGTCCGGGGTTCAATCCTCAGTACCGGCACAGGTTTATCTGATTACCAAACCCTTCCTTCACCTCTAACAATACATCTAGTGAATGTGGGGAATGCCAGGCCTCCACCGTGGTTCGTATTCCACGTTAAACTGTAGGTCCTCCATTTCATATCGCAATCACCATACCATTACACATTAGCGTAAGTGCGTATAGCCCGAACGGGTAGTAAGACGCGGTGCTAATAATAATAATAATAATAATAATAATAATTCTAAACTTTAAGCCCTCCGGGTGCTGTAGATATTGCGCAATGCTGATAACAAACTATTCCTTTTACTAATATAGATAAAACAAAGAAATTATGTAGACAACATAAAAAATTAAGGCAATATAAACAACAATCAGGTGATTCTCCAATAAAACAGAAAATAATAAGATGAATGCAAGTTTGGTTCATATCTTTCGATATCATCGGTGTGTCGAATAAACATTGTATGGACTTCAATAAGAATATGTTCTTAATTCTGGTACCTTTTGACTTTAATGTTTTTTCTCTTATAAATAAAGATATAACTTTTCCAAGGCTGTCTTATATCATTTTCTTGTAAAGTTACGCTTGTTACAAGTAGTCTGATGCCATCTCGTTATAAGGAACTGTGACAGAATTCAACGACCTCACTGAGGATCCAGCTAATAGACTCCAACGCTTACATGAACCAGTATAATTATTTAATTTACAACCAAAATTACTTTTAGCACATAGCAGCAACTCCCGAAAAAAAAGAAAATTCTGGTAGTTAAGTATATAAAAAAATTACGCCCAGTTTATTCGCTCCAACATTTCCCATTCGTCTGTTACAAAACAATTGTCATTTTGGTTTCAACTCATGAAAAATATCAATATATTTTTAATTTTTCTTTACCCGCCTCGGTGGCGTAGATGGCTAACGCGCTAGTTTCGTGTTTAACCAGACTGCCGAGGACGGAGAGATCGAGGCTCAAATATCGTTCGGGTGAACGTGGGGTGGTTTTTCCTAAATGGTTTTCCACTCTCCCTCCACGCAAATGAGGGCTCACTTCCTCTATACTCAACCTTCCCAATTTCTAGCCCATTAGCGTAGTTAGTACATAAGCGTACAGCCCGAAGCGGTGGTAAGTTTTTTTTTTCTGTCTCGAGTCTTTATTACCAATCTGTTCTATCCGAATATTTACAATAGTGGGTTGGGGATAAGTAAGATTTAATTTAAAGGAAATTTACCCTAATTTGTGGGAAAGAATGTTGAGAAACGTTTGAAAAAAAAAACCTAGTATACCCGGCTGGGATTAGAATCCAGATCTCTTTCTCACCTACAAACCACATTGTCCACGTGCACTTGTTTAACACTAGTATAACTAGGGGGTAATACACGTGATAGCATTTATTTCGTTCTTTGTTCACCCTAATACCCGTGACAATTTTCTTTGGCTCTTTAATGGAATTGGGTTGCAGTCGGATTCAAATATTTAGTACGAAGCAAGATTTTTGATAGCTGCAAAAGTTATTATTAGCACCGCGTCTTACCACCCGTTTGGTTTATACGCACTTACGCTAATGTGTAATGGTAGGGTTATTGTGAGATGAAATGTAGGACCTACAGTTTAACGTGGAATCCGAACCACAGGTGGAGGCCTGACATTCCCCACATTCACAAGTTGTGATTAATACACGTCTTGTCAGAGGTTAAGGAAGGGTTTGGTAATCAGATAAATCTATGCCGGGACCGAGGATTGAAGCCCGGCCGCCAGCACAGAAGTCCGACACCTTACCCCTAGACCGCCAGGTCACCTACCTGGAAAAGTTATCAAAACAATTTCCATGTATTTTTGTTTTATCACCACGTCTTACAATCCGTTCGGGCTATACGCTTAAGTTCTGTTTCGGGGATGAGGAAGGCTATAATTAGAGGAAGGGTACACTCATTTGCTTGGAGGAAGAATGGAAGACCATGTAGGAAAAAAACACCCTCAACACATCCGACCAAGATTCGAAACTTGATCTCTCTGTCACTTTTGATCAATTGTATCAATACATATAAAACAGTACTTTTTTCCTCCGTTTCCTAGTCGCCTGGCCATCTGGGATACACGCATACATTAATTACGCTGATAGTGTAAGATTGAGGAAGGTATGATTTTAGAATAAATGGGCCCGCATTTGCGAGGAGGGAGAGTGGGGAACCATTAAGGAAATAACACTCTCAATATACTCGACTGAGATTCTAACCCCTTTCTCCTCCAGTTTAAAACTAGAGTGACTCGTTAGACCACGTGACCATCACCACTAATTACTCACTTCAGTGGCTGAGCGGTCTGAGGCGTCACTCTCGTGTCAGACTGGCCTGCTGATGACAGGTTCGTACCCTGGTTGGGGTCTACTGTTTCTTTTTACCTTAATGTTTTCCCATTTTCCTTCCAAGAAAATGCTGGTAGATTACATCTAAAATGTTTCTTTCCTCATCCCTACTTCATTAGAGTAATTATCATACATGTGTATAACCTCAACATGTGGTAAGGCATGGTGATAAAAAAAAGCACTAATAATATATTTAAATATTATCCCTATTGATCACACAAAAAAAATTCTATTAAATTATTTCATTCCAGAATCATACTGTAGATGTATCTGAGAGCTACGAAAGTTACTAAAGCTTTTTTCATACATCCAAACGTTAAATCATTTTCTGTAACTATCGTTGTTGAACAATTTTATCAAATATTAGTCTTCAACCGGAAGAAAAATAGCTCGAATTATCTTTCTTGTTAGCGTATAACTCGAATGTGGTGCTAAAAAGAAAAAAAGAAAAATCTTCCTTGCTTGTCCATATTTCAGGGGTTATAATAGCTGACAGTTCAGACTTTGGAGTGTGTAAGACGAGGCTTTCTTTACACCTCAGCTAGGTCAACACAGATGAAAATATTTAATGATGTTGGTAATAAAATAACCCTCCGTTTTGATCTACTAGTTAAATTGCTTTTCCAATGCCTTCCATACCACACAGGTTTTCGGTCGTAAGTTTTCAAGGACATCTTGTAGACTGTAGAGGATGAGATAGCAATAAACAAGCGAAACGATGAACTGAAACAGGCCCCACCTTAAGATAGTATTTTTTTTTTAATCGCCCAACATTATTTGTCAAGGTGACGTCAGAAAGGATACTTTTGTTTAGTCCGGTCAGACTCCATTGTAAGATAACCTGGCCCCTGCGTCAGTTGGTAATTTTTTTTATAGACGTGATGAATACGTATGAGACTTGTATTTTTCGTGCCCTCCCTACGCCAAGAGGGGGGAGGGTCAACCCGCCTCACTTACCCCATAAAAGTATTTTTGTATTCTTCTCCAATGCCTAAGCTCGTAGATTGATTGATTATTTTTTTAAACATTTATAACACCTCCAATAAGATACCTGCATCGTTGACCACGTGGTCTAACGTGCTACTCTCGCAGTAGACTAGAATTCCGATGACGGAGAGATCGAGTTTCGAATATCGTTCTAGTGTACTGAGGTTTTTTTTTTACTAAATTGTTTACCACTCTCTCTCCACGTGAATGTGATACACTTCCTCTAAATATAACCTTTCTAATCGCTAAAACTACTAGCGTAATTAGTACATATGTGTATAACCCAAACGGGTAGTAAAACGCGCTGAAAAAACCATCTGTAATGATAAATACATTTAATTATAGTTAAATGTGCGATTGCAACTTTTTGCTCATTAAGATAATGTATTACTATCGTAAAGTAGGCCTACTTAGAGCAGAAATGCTTTTTTCTTGAGAAAAACACAAACTATTTATATGAATGCCGGAAAGGTTAGATGATCGGTAAGCACACATGACTCGGATCTAGAAGGCCGGTGTCCGACTCCAACCTGCTACACTTGGGCTGGTAATTTATTACACAATCTTGGTTTTTCGTCCTCTTTTAACGCGTTTGCTGGCGCAGTAATTTATTATTCACTCTCTTCATACTTTTTCCTTAGGTTTTCTAAATCTCCGATATAAACCTTAGTATTTAATCAGACTGTACAACAAAAAATCTCAATTTAAAGTGTTGACTTTTGGGTTTATTTAATGGGCCTCAACCAGTTTTATCAATTTTCTAGTCCCATTTCTCGCTATTTAAGGGTTTAAGTTATAAAACTCAAAAGGAAACAATGAGGAGATTTAATTTTAAAAGAACAGACCGGCATTCACCCAAAAAGAACACGAGAAACTCTATTTTTACGGGGTGAAAAAAACCCAACAATGTCTCTTTATTGCATTCAGGAATAATCAAACCCCCGTTATCTTGAGTAAGGGTCACGTTCACAAACATTTTTTTTTTCTAAATTATATCCATAACACCAAGGCTAGGAATTAAAATAGTTGTTTGAAGAAATGTACCCGCATTAACGTGGAAAATGGACTGGAAGATCACAGTGATAAATCACGTTTAATGAAACCATATTTGGTGTCTACTGTAGGGATTAGAATCTCGGCTTTCCTCGTCACAGGCTAGTTCCCCATGAGCCCGGAGCCTTACACGCTTGACCACCGGCGCTATGGGACGGGGGGGAGGGGGGGGAAGTCCTCTTAGCCGCTAGCCGGTCTCAGATCACTTTGCTGGAGCATATTTATGTATTAGGGAACTAGAGCCTTGAGGAAGAATCATGAGAAACAGTTTATCATCATTTCTTCCTCCAGTTCACTCAACCAGTTTTAGTTTGTATCGGAGGCTCGTGGAGCGCTCTGGTCTGTCGGTCGTGTAGTTTTCGCCGGCCGTTATTGTTTTTGTTTTTTTTACTTTCACATTTCACTATTTGGAAAGAGAAAAATACCCCATACCAAACTACACCACTTCGGTGGACGAATGGTCTAAGACGTCACTCTCGCAAGAGACTAAGCTACCGATAACAACGATAATGGGGTTAGAATTTCGTTAGATATACTGAGGGTGTTTTTACTTAAATATTATTTGCACTCTCCCTCCACGCAAATTCGGGTACACCTCCTCCTAAATACAACCTTACTCATCCCATAACAGCTTAGCGTAATTATTACATATGCTTATAACCCGAACGGGTTGTAAGACGCGGTGATAAAAAAAACTTATTTAATGATCTTGATAGGGGCTCTTAAACACAGTAATATTTGACCTTACTGAATTCGGTACCGAATTAAGCATGGAAACAACGTCCGTGGGTACGAGGCGTACCTAACAGAACTGGAGCGGTCATTGGTCGCGGCCATTTATATCGGTAAAGCCATTGGTCTAAAAAAAACTGGTGAAGCTAGAGAAAGAATGACCGATAATATTGCCATCTCCCCATGGGTTTCCTCATTACTGTAAATATTGGTGAATAACGCTCGTGTGAAGTAAGGAATGGATTACATTAATTTAGTAAAAATACCCGCAGAAATAGCCGAGGTGCCAGATCCGGATTGCACTTTGTTTCCCTTATATCACTTTTTTTTTACGGATTCTAAGTTCTGTCAAAATATATATTCATTTTAATACTTGTAAGCAATCTAATTTACAAACTTGTTCCTTTTGTTCTAACATCCATTACTGTTTCCAGCCTGTGGCCTGGGCCATATTTTCCACTACCGGCTTGCTAGGCCTGTCGTAGCTCTATATACATTATAACATAACTTAAGACTTATTATTATTATTATTCAGGTTTTACAGGCCTGGTATCTTACAAACGTTACATCCAGGCCGATTTTACACATAATTTTGACTTTACTTTTACAATTACAATATGGATTTCTTTTTTTAAGATTTTAAAACAGATTTTGGCTCTTAATTTAATTGAAATTCAACTACCCCTAGTTCCATTTGATCCACACCCGGTACCCTCCTCCTCTGGGCCCTCCATAGTGCCCGGGATTTCACTCCCGAGTCCGCCAAGCGCCCAGCAGAGGTGGGCATCCCCATATTCACCACCTGAGAAGGCGCCCTATCGGAGTTGGTGCCCTTCCTACTTTCTAGCCACCACACTTACGTTTTCACCCTTCTTTCCACCCTTGGCAATTGAGGTTCCTAATCTACCCCCTACCTAGTTCCCCCCGTCCCTAATTTAGCTATTCTAACTACTAAACTAGGCTAACTTAACCATTCTATTCCCATTCCTGCCGGGGAACTACG
>CABFVX010000662.1:225324-245826 GCA_902151425.1 Timema shepardi
TTACGCTAATGTGTAATGGTAGGGTGATTGTGAGATGAAATGGAGGACCTACAGTTTAACGTGGAATCCGAACCACGGTGGAGGCCTGGCATTCCCCACATTCACAAGTTGTGATTAATACACTTGTCAGAGGTGAAGGAAGGGTTTGGCAATCAGATAAATCTGTGCCGGGATCGAGGATTGAACTTCGGGACTCCAGTACAGAAATCCGACACCTTACTCCTAGACCGCCAGGTCAACGAGTTATTAATGATTTGCAAGTGTCATGTCACCGTTGCATAAGTTTTTCACAGACCTCTTCGCCTTTATTCATTTTTTATATCTCACAACTAGACGTGCTTATGGCAGCTTTGGATAATAAATGCACACAATATTCTGTCACACACATTAGATATACTACTGGAAATCCAAAGATACATGTGCTAGACACACTATTCGTGTTCATTAGTGTGTTCTATGTTCATAGCTGACCATACGCCACACCAGTGCTTTTCGGAGCGTCGAATGCTGAAGAAACCTTCTTTTGTGAACTTTTTGAACCCCATGCTGACAATTTTTTGTCGCGAGGAATTCATATCTTGAAGATATATTTTACAAGACTATGCTTATAGATCTATGAGGAATGGAATATAAGCTCACCGTTTCAAAGAACGCTACTATATTCACGAGTATTCTTTACTAACTACTAAACGGCTCTTTCTGTATAGGCTTACAGCCTGTGCTCTTCCAATATTACCAAAATAGCTCTGAGCAGCCCTTGAAAATAACTTCAAGCACTGTGAGTGCGAGAAAGAGAGTGTCGATTATATTATTTTTGATAATGAGTGCACAGTTTTCATAAAAATATTAATAAATGGGCGAAAAATATAACTAAGAAAAAGGTTAAGGGTGTATTCAATATACAATTTTCCGATCAACAATCTAAGTCCATATAATATTTCTCGTAAAATTAATAGTTTGCGAGTAAATCATAAACAAAATCCACGATGGGTACGTGTTTGGCAGTGCGCTCCGACTTACCCTCCCTCGTTTTCAAGGCGCATGCGTGCGAGTACTATTCATTGCACGCAAAAATTAACTCGGCAGTTATTGTTGCATATTTTAATTGCAAACATCCTTGCATACATGCATATTTGCCTAAAATTGGACGGTTCAGCAATAAATGTTCTGAATCATAATATATGGGGGGTCGTTTTTCCATTATTAAGGGATAGACCTACTACTGTAGCCGAGAGGACTTTCTTTTGTTTAATTTCTAATGCCTTCAAAAAGGTTGCTGCCAAATTTAAAAATGTTATTACATTTTCTGTTAATATGACCATTAGGTATCTAGTTTCTCTGGACAATATAGTAGTATTTTGGTACGAAATAAGGGCTTATAAAACAGGCTTTCTACCAAAATCAGAGTGTACAGTGTACACACCCTATGACCCAGATAAAAAATAATACTTACAATTCATATTTTCTAAAGGAAAAAAATTAGTAATAATCTTTCACTCTAATATGAGAATTGGAATTTCGCGAATACCTAAATGAAATTTACTACTAAGACATTGAATGAGATTCTACGACTTCACATGTCTATATTTGGATGTGCTACGATTTTTTCACTAAGCTACGTCGAGGTCGAGCTTATTGCATTTTGTACTTAGGGCAATCATTATACTACTTTTGGCTTAAAGATAAAGTCGACCTTGTCTATAACTGATAAACAAAACTGGAATTAATAAACGAGTAAAACAAAACAATGGCGTGTTGAGTAATCATGGGAAATGAAGCAGTCCTCTCTGCCTTAAACTATTAATATAGGCGAAATAATGTCTCATAGGCTAGTTCCTATCACCTATTGTCTATAGCTTCACTTTGTTGAATTAATGTCACACGGACTTAATTAGCGCTTGGCGATACGAGCACAAATAAATGTTCCTATAAAAGATACCCCACTTAATTTGACTATCAAAACTGTACCTGGGATCACTTGGTCTATGGTGTTAAGCTCACAATGGATTGCGGGGTGCCATAGTTCGAATCTTGGCCGGGTATACCTGGGAGTTGGGTTCTCACGTGTGGTTTACCATTCAAGTGTTTCCACGTGTGAGAATCAATATGTTTCCACATGTTATCATCACTGTAAGTTTCCACGTGTTATTATTATCACTGTAAGTTAAGTTACCACACTTGATATTACTGTTGGTTTACACATGCACCCATCAGTTATGCGTTTCCCACTTAATATCAAGTTATTGGTGTAGTTTTTCCATTCTATCTTTATGCTAACTAAAAGTTTCACACTCACCTCCAACTATTTGATGATCTCGTTAATAACAAGGATTTTAAACCAACTTATGAACAAAATAAAGTCAACAAATGTTTTCTTACTTTTATCAGTTATTTAGTTTTGAGTCACTTATCACTGAAACGAGCTACTATCTCATGGATGAGCAGTTATGGTGAGCTCAAAATCACTCGTACTCAACACGATTTTCGTTCCTCACGCGTATACACATTGATATATTTGGTTGAATAATAATATTTAGCACCACGTCTTACTACCCGTTCGGTTTATACGCTTTAGGTACTAATTACGCTAATGGATTAGGAATTGGTAAGGTTTAGTTAGAGGAAATTAACCCACATTTGCGTGGATGGAGAGTGGAAAACCATTTAGGAAAAACCACCCCCAGTTCACCCGACCGAGATTCGAACCTCGATCTCCCCGTCCTCAGCATTCGAGCTCAACAACGACTAGCGCGTTAGCCAACTACGCCACCGAGGCGGGTATTTGGTTGAAATCATACAAAACGCTCGTATGTCATTCTGACTTCATATTCGTAGATGCAATTTATTTATAAATAGATCAAATCGTTGGCCGCGCAGGCTAAGGCGTTAACCTTGTGTGATCTGGTTTGCCGGTGACAGGGAGGTGGATATTCGGACCCACGATAGATGTACTGTGTGAGGTTTTCCTGAATGGTTCTTCGCTTTCCCTTCTCTTAAATTCGGGTACACTTCCATTAAAGTCTATCTTCTCCTTCCTTACTCCGTCAGTGTGTGTGAATATATATATGGGAAGCCTTAAACAAATAAATTATAAATTGGTTCATGATAATGGTAGTTTAGTGTGACCAATAATAGTGTAGTTACATTCTATTTCCAAACGAATGAGATTACATTTCTTCAAAATTCGCCCTATTCACCTTGTGCTGTTGGATTATTTGGTGTGAGTTGATTAACAAAAAAGGAAGTAAGTAACGTAGGGCTAAGATAAAAAAAACACACTCTAATTTAGGTCATGTATGGGATTTGCTGGCTTGGGTTAAGTTGGTTTGTCCTGGTACGTTCAGAAACTGCACACTAAATATATTTAAAATAAAAGTATCACTCACATATTATGTTTAACTATTTACCGATAATATTCGCAAATATATCTACTCTACATTCAAATTATTAAAGTAGAGCGATACTTTCTCAAACTCCCTGCCTGAAATAAATAATATTATCTTGTTCCAAACTTGATTTATAATGTGTTTATGTTTACAACTATTTAACGTTGTAATTCTGTTGAAAGTTGTTAACATCATACTTAGTGAGTACATTTAATTTTTTTTTCGCATAAACGCACTATTTATATAGCGCTATTATTTTAATCAATGTTAAATGTAAATACATATTTATGGTTAGTTTGGCTACCACCACTGAACAATAATTACGCAGAATATTTTCTTATTTAGAGCACCATTTACCAGATATAGCAGCTTGGACTATGACCTAAAACAATCTTTTAGCAAAAAATGGCACGTAAGGTTTGAAAAAATCAACGAGCACAGACCGATTTTCATATGAAGAACCTTATCTGACAGTTAGAAGATTTACTAAATCTACTTTCATTTCTTCATACGTCAGGTCATGTGACCTTCAGCTGTCACTTTTGGATCCATGTTATCTATACACATTAAATAACACTAATAAAACCACTTCGGTGGTCGAATGGTAAAAGGTGTCTGTTTTGCAATAGACTGGACAGCAGATTACGAGGAGATCGAGGTTTGAATCCCAACCGAGTGTTGTGTGGGGGATTTTTTTTCTTAAATGGTCTTATACTCTACCTCCAAGCAAATGCGGATACATGTCCTTTGAATTCAATCCTCCTCATCCGTAAGCAATTATTGCATACGCGTATAGCCCGAACGAGCAGCAAGTCACAACACTATAAACCTACTAATAAAAACTATGAAATAATAAACTAATAACAGTGTTGATCAAAACAATAATAGGCTATATTTTTGTATATTTTTTTAAAAAGTTCCTTCTTACCAAAATACAGCCATACATCAGCGTTGTTGGTTTAACAAAGTCACAGACGTTATCAGTGCAACCGTAATGGTTTCCTTCAACTATATTACACACCTGCTTCGGTGCCCACATGGTCTTGGACGTCACTATCATAATAGAGTGAGCTGCCAATGACAGTGAGATCAGGGTTTGATTTCTGGTCGGGTGTACTGAGGGTGATTTTTCCAAAAACCTATGTTACAGGCGAGTTTTTGAGTAAAATAGCATTTTCCTTAAAACGGGTAGCTAAAGGAGGCTCAGTTACCCCTACCCCCACCAGTGGGCGCGCGCATACAAAGACACCAGTCTCGTATTGTTTGGTTTGCCGATGCTGTGAAGGCTAGGCGATTGAACCCAGGCCGGTCTTACCGAGATGGCGTCCCTCTCTGCTTCCACGCAAACGCGGGTATATTTCTTCCTTACTCATCCTTAAGCCCATAAGTGTGGATTTACGGACATCCTGGATTGGTAATAAGATATCCCACACAGAGGTGAAGGGGAGGGGGGAGGGTGTCTCGATTCATTTCAAAACAGTTCTCGCACTTTAATACGGTTATTTGGATTATCATACCTGCTGTGGGGCTTTAACGGATTAATAGATTATTTATACTTTAATTTCGTTGACGGAGAGATCGGGGTAAAATACCTTTACCTTATCAGGTGCACTGGAAGCCTCTCAACATATGATTTTCACTATAATTTTCCCTAACTCTTTGCTTAATAATACAGTAACATTTATTCAAAATCCCTTATTATTATTATTAGCACCGCGTCTTACTACCCGTTCGGGTTATACGCACTTACGGTAATGTGTAAAGGTAGGGTGATTGTGAGATGAAATGAAGGACCTACGGTTTAACGTGGAATCTGAACCACGGTGGAGACCTGGCATTCCTCACATTCACAAGATGTCTTGTCAGAGGTGAAGGAAGGGTTTGGTAATCAGATAAATCTTTGCCGGGACCGAGGATTGAACCCCGNGATAAATCTTTGCCGGGACCGAGGATTGAACCCCGGCCGCCAGCATAGAAGTCTGACACCTTAACCACTAGACCACCAGGTCACCTCAAAATCCCTAACCATTTTATTTATATATATATATATATATATATTAAATGTTTATCATTTATTAAAATACAGCAGAATTAATAATAATAATAATATTTAGCACCGCGTCTTACTACCCGTTCGGGTTATACGTTTTAAGTACTAATTACTCTAATAGATTAGGAATTGAGAAGGTTGAATTAGAGGAAATGAACCCGCATTTGCGTGGAGGGAGAGTGGAAAACCATTTAGGAAAAACCACACCCAGTTCACCCGACCGAGATTCGAACCTCGATCTCCCCGTCCTCAGCAGTCGAGCTAAACACGACAAGCGCGTTAACCAACTATGCCACCGAGGCGGGTTACAGCAGAATTAAGACTACCGAAAATATATTGATTTAAAAAAAATTAAGACTACTATACAACAAATTAAATTTTAAATCAAAATAATCCCACTTAGAGTCAAACCAGTATTTATTTTTTTCGTCTGGGATAGAAAGCAGAAACCCGTGGTTCGATGCAGTATATGGTTAGACATTTATAAATTAATCTTGTTTCTAAGCTTCACGGTTGACCAGGCGTGTCACTGACATTTAAATATGTATGCACATTATTCCAGCAGGTCATATCGGGACACACATAATTACGTTTTGAATTAATTAAAATCTTGAAGCTAATAACCCTAGTGTTAACGTGCCAATAAACCGTGAGAAATAAATTACTTTCCACTCGCAGTATTTACGTACGCTTTCTGAGCCAACTCATTCTATCAGCACATGACTAATAAAACTAACTTTATCTCTAAGACGTTCAACCTTCAAGCTTAAATATTTATCAAATAAACAGCTAAACAAAAAGATAGTATATATTTTTGTCAGAATATCTAGATTAGAACCGGGGTCCTCTAGATACGCGTATGACTCCTCTAACTACGCATTCATATCCTTTTCAGATACATGAATTATTTTTTTTAAATTTCATCGGCTAATGACACAAATTAACCTTAACCTTTCCATCTATAATATGATACATAGCAATAATTGTACCCGGTCTATTTATATCAAACAGTTGATTCTCAAATGTGCCATCCGAGATCGAACTAAGGACCTTACTTTAGTAATCGGCCTTCTTTGCCTCGGTGACATTGGAATGGCTATCAGCTTTCAATAAACTTTATACAACTATTTAGGTTTTTAAATATCAAATTTTTTGTACCGCTTCTCAATACCCATTCAGTATATTCGCCTATTTACACTAATGCGGTTTACGTATAGGGAAGGAAGAAATTAAAGTAAATGTACCCGCATTTGTGTGTGAGCGTAGGAAACCATATAGGAAAAAATACCCGACTGGGATTCGAAATCCGATCTTTCCGTCATCAGCAGTCAGGTTTATAGCGAGATTGACACAACTTTTTTTTTAGCACCACGTCTTACTACCCGTTCGGGTTATACGCTTATGGGTGACCAGGCGGTCAAGGGGTAAGGTGGCGGACTTCTGTGTTTGGAGTCCAGGGTTCAATCCTCGATCCTGGCACAGATTTATCTGATTACCAAACCCTTTCTTCACCTATAACAAGACGAGTATTAATCACAACTTGTGAATGTGTGGAATGCCCAGGCCTCCACCGTGGTTCGGATCCCACGTTAAACTGTAGGTCTTCAATTTCCTCTCACAGTCACCCTACCACTACTCATTAGAGTAAGTGCTTATAACCCGAACGGGTAGTAAGACGCGGTGCTAATCAATAATAGTAATAATAATAATGTTAATATACGCTTATGTATTAATTATGCTAATAATTTTAGGGATTAGAAAGGTTATATTAAAGGAAGTGTACTCACATTTGCTTGGAGGGAGAGGGAACAACCATCCTCAGTACACACTACCGAGATTCTAACCTCGATCTCTCCGTCATCAGCAGTCTAGTCTACTGCGAGAGTGGCGCGTTCACACCACACGGCCACCGAAGCGGGTCGTTACGTTACGTATTACACGCGTCATCGATTTGTTTTGTTTTTCTAAGATTACAATATCGTTAGCACAAGAGGAAGCACGTAATTAACACATGGGCTTCATATCTTACGTAAACAAATAAATTACGTCATTTAAATGTTTCCCGCTTCAATGGCCGAATGGACATATATGACACTCTTGTGTTAGACTGGTCTGCTGAAGACGGGGCAGATCAGGGTTCGAATCCCAGTCGAGTGTGTTAAAGGTGGTTTTTCCTAATTGTCTCCCCCCTCCCCCTATTCATCCACGCAAATGCTTGTAGATTATCTCTAAAAGTTTTCTTCCTCATCATTTATGCGTATAACCTGAACAGGTAGTAAGACGTGGTGATGCAATTTAAATGCTTAGTAACAATAATCACTTATCGAACTACTTTTTAAGTTGTAAGTTTTAGAGCGTTCATCACATGCGAGTCGGCTCAAAATCGTAAATTTACACCAACACTGTTGCACGTGGGTCATTTGTGGTTAAACATTAATGGAGATAAATAGTTAATAGTAGTTCCTAATACTGAGCATTGTTAAAATATTAAATTATATTTGGATAGAAACTGCATTGAAAAGGCCGTTTTTGACTATTTTAGAATGTCTTCACTGTGCACAAATCTTAATTCCGTCATAATAAGGACATTGTAGTTATTAACAAGAAACTTTGTCGCTTTCTCCCCCATCGTGGCCGCGGAAAATTTCGAGTAATCATTCAAATACGAATGTACTGCACACATTTCTGGCAAATCGTAGGTCTTTTCTTTTTCCTCCCAAAGTACCTGGCGCTAGCACACATAAACGGATATGCGAAAAGGGAGCCGAGTCGAGCCTAGTTTAATGAACGCCCTTAATTTCAAGGTTATCAACGTCATAGTCTAAGTAACAGGAATGAAGAGAATAAAATATAGAAAACAATGCTGTACCCATATTTATTTTATCTTTTAGAAGGTGGGGTGATCCTTATCTATTATGACTCGTGATAAAGTATTATTATTATTATTATTATTAGCACCGCGTCTTACTACCCGTTCGGGTTATACGCACTTACGCTAACGTGTAATGGTAGAGTGATTGTGAGATGAAATGAAGGACCTACGGTTTAACTTGGAATCCGAACCACGGTGGAGGCCTGGCATTCCCCACATTCACAAGATGTCTTGTCAGAGGTGAAGGAGGGGTTTGGTAATCAGATAAATCTGTGCCGGGACCGAGGATTGAACTCCGGCCGCCAGCACAGAAGTCTGACACCGATAAAGTACTCAAACATTAAATCTTTTTAGAATATTATTAGTAAAAAGTAAAAAAAAACAACCTTGGAACAGTTTTGTAGGAAATATTCCAGCATCAGTATGAAAAGAGGGGGAGAAAAAATCACAGTGAAAATAACATGTAGAAAACAATCATCAGCTTAGATTCGAACCCATATCTCCCTAACAATGGGAATCAAAATCTAAAATGAACCTGTTGCCTTGAACTGTTTGACCACCATTGAGAGTATAATATTTCTAAAGATTCTTACTTAGGAGTTAGAACATTTTTAACCACCGTTTTGCCTTGTTAGTTTGTTTAAATTGGCGGGGCTTTTGACAAATAATAATGTTTTTAGTTATTCTTTTCTTTTGAACGTTTTTACATTATTGAAACATGAATTTATGAAAAATAGCCACTTTAATGTTTCTTTTTTAAAAATGGAAACGGCATCTGTGGCTCACTTAAAAATACTTTTCGATGCGAGAGCGACTAAAATGCTGCTTTCTCGTCATAGATTGCAATGGCCGAGTCAACAAAACCAAGGGTGGTTGATGACGTCATAAGAACCGTCTTCGGTTGTGTTCTTGAAATATTTACAAAATGTAAAGTTGTATTTTGCATGGCTCCTTCTATAAGTTATAAAAAACATTTACTTTTTTTTGGTGGTCAAGTATAAGAAGATACAAATGTAAGTATAATACTTTTTAATTTACTATTTCATGTACTATAATATTTCTTGTTGCCACAATTACAAAACAAAAAACATAATAGTCTTGTTATTAATATATTTGGTTCTTTCAATGAGTTATGAATTCGCCCCTTATACAATGAGTACAATAATACAGCACATTATACGCCACCTTAGTAGATTTCTGGGTGTGCCACTGCCTACAGTCTAATTTTCATATCAAGGGTATTTTATAAAATATAAAAATCTCTCTTGCTGTCAACAATGATAACATTTTATTGATGTAATATTGTTATTTTATTGACATTATCTATCAAAAGTGATAGCTCAATGACTTGTTGTATGAATACTTAAAAGAAAATTTTCTAGTTATCAGATAAGTAAGGGCCCACTACGGTGGTCACATGGTCTAACACGCTATTCTCGCAGTAGAATAAACTGCTGATAGTAGGAATATCCAGGTTTGATGCTTGGTCGGGTGTATTGAGGTTTTTTTCCAAAACTGTTTTCCACTCTTCCTCCATTCAAGTATGGGTGCACTTCCCCTAAATATAGCCTTCCTAGTTCCTAAAACCATTAGCGTAACCTAGTACCTAGTACATAAGCGTATAACCCTAACGGGTAGTAAGACGCGGCGCTAAACTATTATATAAGAGAGGCCCTTTCTAGGAAAATTTGACTGTACGTACTATCAGAGAATGGAGATGGAAGATGCTTGATTTTAGTTTCTGGTTGACCTGACAGCTAGAAGTAGGTTAGTTTAGATTAGTAGTCAGTAAAATCACTACTGTGTGTCCGCGAAAAAACAAAAACCTCAGCCTAACTCAATTATCCCCGCATGAACTTGACCATCACTGAATACAGGTTTTTGACCGTCTTGTCGTATGGCCCGTGGCGTAACTACTGTACATAAATACTGAGGGATTAGTTTATTAAAATTGTATTTCTTAAAACAGTATTTCCTCTCTTTCCAAGGCAATGTATGATTATTTTTGTCCGAAGAAACCACGCCTTTTGAGCCTGATTAATGTGTACCCTACATCTGGTAAAAATAAACTACAAGGACTAGGAAAGAGTTATTTTATGTGAAAGATTGGTTTTATTAAAAAAAAAAGACTAAAAATATAATAAATAAAACCAAATTGTAAACTTCTAATAGGCTATAAAAACAGTTTAACGATCACATTATGGAAAAATTATCATATGCAAAAATTAGCTTAACAACGCACCTAAATATAATAATAATGACGTGTCTGGGCTAAATCAATCTGTAGCTAAGTGTCGTAGGAATCTAAGCCGTTGCTCAGGAGACGCCCGAATGTACTAATAGTACATCCTTTACGTGGAGGCTCTTTTCAAGTCCCGATGAGATGTGATGATGGTGATAGTTAATATTACGGGATGAAGCCAAAGAAGAAAATAACCTAACTTAAAGCTTAACTAACAAAACCCGGCTGACCATGGGAAATCACTCCCCTTAAAGAAAAATGATCTGGTACCAGCCGGGAATCGAACCCCAGATTAAGCAGCCAGGGGTTCTGACCACTCTACAACTAGGCCGGTTAGTAAATAAAATAAGTGTATACTGCAGGCAATAGGAAAAACCTGTATTAAAAACAATAACTTTAGTAACCACCTGAGATAAAATAACAGACCCGTTCATATGTAATAGGATTCTATTAACGATTAGATAAGGAGAGGCTTATAATAATTTAAGAGCGTTCATCATAGCAGGTCCAACTCAGCTCCCGGCTCGCGCGAGGTATTATGGGAGTAAAAAAGAAAAGAAAAGACCTACGATATTCCAGCCAGAAATGTGTTCAGTACATTCGTATTTGAATGATTACTCGAAATTTTCCGCGGTGACAATGGGGGACAAAGCGAAAAAGTTTCTTGTTAATAACTACAGTATGTCCCTATTAAAACAGAATGAAGATTTGTGCACAGTACATATCTGTGAAGCCATAAAATGGTCAAAAACGGCCTTTCCGATGCGGTTTTTCCTTTAATCCAAATATAATTTAATATTTCAACAATGTTTAGTATGTTTTAACTCTTTATTTCCATTAATGTTTAATCAGAAATTATCCAAGAGCAATAGTGTGCGTGTAAATTTATTATTTCGAGCCGAATGTCTCACAGAGTTGATTGGTGTGTGGTGAACGCTCTTAACGCCAATGACTTAGTGTTATTAATAATCTCATATTTTAGTGTATTTTATTAATATGGTTAAAACAAGCGATATTAACGAATTATTCGGATAGGTGAGCACGTGAACAAATTCAAACAGTATCGTCTTGCCTGGTTTTCCGGCGACGGGGAGATCAAGGTTCAAATACAGAGCAGGTTTAACCAAACACTAATTTTTAATAGTAAGTCCACTTTAAATCAGCAACATTGAATGAAAGTCACTCAAATTTGACACTCTAATTATAAAGTTGATTTAAAAATTTATCAAACGCTTCCTAAAATAATTCCTTAATGATTAATGTTTAGTTTCTCTTTCTACTATTAATTAAATGGACTAAGTATGCAAATAAGTTGTAATATGTTTATTTCCGCCACTGTGGCAACATGAGTTTCAAATTTTAAAATAACGAGCCCCCCATGAAATTAAGACTGTAAATGTATTCTCCTAAATTATCCCCCATTTTCCTTAAACCTAAATTATGCTACTCTTCATATCGTCAGCCTGCAATCGAGCCTTACCAACCAAGCGGCCGCATCTGTTGGCGAATATAGTGCCAACTTACGAGGATAGAAGGTGTCATGTGGTCAGAACAACGAACCCTCCAGCAATTAATCTCAGTTTTCTAGACCGAAGCCTTTCATTTTATGTCTTCACGAGGCTGAGTTGACCCCGTTCCAGAACCACTGCTTCACAGGGAAATCTGGAAGCGTGATCGAACCCGGAACCTCTGAATGTGTAACCAGGAACTTTGAGCATGAGACCACAGGCGTGTTCAAATTATGCTACACTTCTTACAAATTATACCTTTCTCTTCTTTATCCCAATTGTTTAGATATGCAGATACCCCGAGAGGGTGGTAAAACGCAAAACACAGATAAAAAATAATAATTTCAGGAATGGTGATGAAGATAGAAGGAGAACTGAAGAAAGTGGAACGTTTCAAGTACCTGGGAAGTGTGGTAGAGGAAAGAGGAGGAAACGAGAGAGGGGGAGCAAGCAAAAGCCTTTTACAAAAGCATCAGAAACCTCGTCTGTGGTAAGAATGTGCTGCAGAAGTGCAAAGGAGTGAAGGACGGGGCTCCATATTGCAGTATGCATCAGAAACCTGGGTAACAAAGGACAGGGACAAGAGCAGGATAGAGGCTAAGAGTGACAAGGATGGACAGGGTGAGGAATGAAAGGGCGAAAGAGAGAGAGAGAGAGAAAGAGTGAAGGAGGAACCCAAGCCGGTCTGGATAGAGAAGGCGAGATTGAGTAAGTATGGTCATGTGAAGAGGATTCCAAGAAGGATGCTCAAAATTGAGGTGACGGGCAGGAAGGCAGGAGGAAGACTCAGGGAATGGTGGCTGAAGGGAGTGCGGAGGAATGTGGAGAGTTGAGGAGCGGATTGGGCCACACGTGGAGGAAGATAGATGGTGGGAGGACAGAAGTAAATGGAGAGACAGACAGACCCTACCAGTGGAAGTAAACTGGGGAGGAAGAGGAGGATGATGCCGTAAATTGGATACAAACATTGTAGTTTAAATGGCATCCGGAAAATTGTACCCAGTACACTCTGGTCGGACATGAACCCACGTCAACGATTACCAAGGGCAATGTAAATTCTAATTTATAATACTTTATACCACTCGACTACCGCTGCGACACTTCATAATTTAGCACGAAATATATTGGTAGATAAATTTTTGACTCACAGTCCAATTTCCAGAGTAATAAACTTATCTGTTATCTAAAAAAAGCTACTAGATCTAGTTTCACGTGTTCTTCCGTAGGTCATGTGATCCTAAGCTGTCACTTTTATATATATTATCAATATCTTTAAAATAACACTAATTATATAGTGACATTTTATAGTTGTCGACTGCAAAAAAAAAATATTTATTTCCATTTTCTGAAAAGTTTCTTCTTAGCAGAATCCTAACGCTTTAAAAAAAAGTATTAACGACATTGCCATTTTGGAGATTCAGAAGCTATTTTGCGAAGCGGGTTGCATCTTAACTTGACGCACCTAAGCAGTTTAAGCAGTATCACACTTAGACGCCAATATACAAAATATTATTAGTATTATTATTATTATTATTATTATTATTATTATTAGCACCGCGTCTTACTACCCGTTCGGGTTATACGCACTTACGCAGGTGAAGGAAGGGTTTGGTAATCAGATAAATCTTTGCCGGGACCGAGGATTGAAACCCGGCCGCCAGCATAGAAGTCTGACACCTTGCCCCTAGACCGCCAGGTCACCTAATGTACAAAATAGAAAGAGAGGAAAGAAAATGATACGTTCACCCTGAAAGGGCTCGTGTCTATGTGCTGGTAACCCTTTCCCTCTTCCTCTGACGAGTTAACACAGTCACTTTAATATTTACTCCTCTAAAACATTGATTTGATTTTTAATTTTTACCTTTTACATGTTTCATATTCTAGATGGACATAAACTACCACTGAGTTTTTTGATCTACATCCTGACAGGAAGACTCTTACAGGACATTTTCATAGCTCTAACAAATAGCCTAAGTTGTAGAGGATTTATAAAAAATACATTTATATAAAAACTACTTAACGCTAAATATAATAATTTTTTGACACTGTAGGACTATTTTTAGAATTATTTAAGACTTTATGGTTTTTGTTGCAACGTTATATCTTTAAAACTCTTTGAGTAAAACGTAAATTCATTAAAATGGGAAATCCTATCTAGACCGACCGTGACGTCATAGGTAAGCAACACCCTTAAACTTAAATTCAATTAGCTATTTCATTTTGATAATATCCATGACAGCTATCGAGGATGACGTCAAGAGTTTTAACGGAAAACGAGAGGAAGGGGGTAGGGGTTACTAATAGATGAGTTACTGTCCTCTCAAAGACACTAAGGATCAGGTTCCGAACCAGTCACGGCGTCATTTGTCCCAAGGGTGCAATTATGGGAGATTTGATAAGCCCTGTTAGCGTAAATGACATGGCTCCTTCTGCAGTGCAGGATTATTATTTATTTTTACTATAAGATACATGGGTACTTTTAATATTTTTCAATTCCTTATCATTTCTCTGGTATAATGATCATAGTTACTGGCTACATATCCAAAAGTCCTGGGTTCAATCCCCGGTGCTTCCAGAATTTATCTGTGAAGCATTGGGTCTGGAACGGGGTCAAGCTCGGCTTCGTGAGGACAATTGAGGAGTTACTTGATTGAAATAGTGGTGACTCCGATTTAGAAAACTGAGATTAACGGCTGGAAGGTTCGTTGCGCTGACTACATGAAATCCTCTATTCATATAAGTTAACCCTATCTTCACCAACAGACGACGGTCACTCGGTAGGTATGGTTCGATTGCGGACTGACTCCATAGAATTTTTTTTTATAAATTTATTAGTGTTATTTTATAGGTATTAAAACTATTTATTAAAAGTGACAGCTGAAGGTCACGTGACTTGACCTATGAATGAATTAAAATGGTTTAAGTAACTTTTATAACTGTAAGATGCACTCCTTCCTACAATACAATTTTCATAAGAAGGGTTATTTGCCATAATTATATAATATTTACTAGATCTATTTTCATGTAACTTATTCATACGTCAAGTCGTTTGGTATATAGCTGTCACTTTCTGTTTGATAATATAAATACCTATAAAATAATAACACTGATTATTTAATGAAATGTTATTAATGTTGAAAGCAAATAAAAAAAAGTTTATTTTATAAAAGGTTCGTTCTGTTAAAAGTTGACTGTAGCTAGTTGCAGGTGTGTACAGTAGCCCCATGGCTTCTTTAGTGCTGACTGACAGCTTTGAAAACTTACCAGACCAAATCTTGTATCCCTACGCCGAACCATATGACCTGCAAAAACATGTGTTTAGCAGCTGTCACTTCTGACGGTTCAAAATTTAGGTTTATATACCTAAATGTTGACTGTCAGATGTCAGCTGTGAACTGTCAGTCAGCACCAAAGAAGCCATGGGGCTACTGTAGAGAGCAATATATATTGTAGCTAAGGTTTAACTTGTTGCAGTTTGTGATGCTTAGCCGTAGTTTTTCCGTCCAATCTCTGTGTCCTAGGTCTGGATTCACGAACGAGTGAAATTCTGCTCCGGTGCAAATCTAGAAATGGCGCGACTTTGCACACAAGATACTCCCAAAGATGCGCCTTATTGTTTCTCCATTTTCCGAATTCACTAAACAAGGCGCAAACTGGTGGCAAGATTATGGTGACGTCATAATAAACGTCCTCAATTGCGCTCTTTTCGAGCAATCCTTGTGAAAAAATTAATTTCAAAGTCAAAGATAATCTATTTTAAATCTTCAATGAAAATGACAGCACACACACACACAAAGATTTCTAAATATTTTGCTTGTAAGCTAGCAATAAAATAATTAGAATCGGCCTCTTTCTGGGTGCTTCACAAAAACAATTAGTAAATTTTTAGCATTTTTTATTTATATTATTAGTTTAAAGCTTAAGGTCCATTAATAAAACATCTATAGAAACTTTAAAACTTATTTTAAAGCTATACTAACTGACATATTTAGTGACGAGATGTCTTTGGACTTGGAGGAATACAAACCTCTTTGGATCTACACGAAGATTACACAGTTTGTGGTTTCGTTTGAATTTTGTTTTTGTAATAATGCAAGAAATAACATTTCTTTGTTTGAATTAAAATTTCAACAATAAAAGGTAAGTAAATTGCTTTGTTACCATTATCTAAATTGTAACAAATTTTGTGCTTGACAGACGTATGTTATTTTAATTTCTCTGTTATTAATTGGAGTGCAATTATTTACAGTTAATACAGTATATAGGGTCTACAGTTAGTACTAATTATTGTATTTTAAGCCATAACGATAATATGCCGCCATTTAGATTTATTGAAGTGTCAACCATGATGTAATAGTTGAGCCTACTCTTGAGTGGTAGCAAATAAAAGGCACAACTTCGCTCTCAAATTGAACCTGCTTCTTTTAGTGAATAAGGATTTGGGCACATCTTTCAAACTTGCACCGGCGCAACTATTTGCTCCCTTTAGTGAATCCAAACCCTGATGTCAAATTTCTTATAACGAAAGATATTTTATAGCTACATTATTAATTTACCCTAATATATTATCTTCTTTTCGAATCAGGTCTTACTACCTGTCAGGGCTAACAGATTTTATTGAGTACCACGTCTTTCTACCTGTTCAGGTTGTACGCTTATGCACTAATTAAGCTAAAGCGATGAGGAAGGTTGAACTTAGAGGAAGTCTACCCGCATTTGAGTGGATTGAGAGTGGAAAATCACCCTTAATTCACCTAACCGGGATTTGAGTCCCGATCTCTCTGTCATCGGCAATCTAGTCCAGTGCGAGAGTGACGCCTTAGACCATTCGGCCGCCGAAGCTGACGATTCGAATCTAACCATGCTAAAGATGTAAGGATGAGGAAGGTATAAGGTGGAGAAAATGTACCCCAAATCGCGTGTGAGGGTTGTGGGAAACCATATAATAAAAAAAAACACTCCTCGATACACCCGACCGGAACTCGAACCTCTAGCCTCCCCGGTCAGCCGGAAAATCAGACTAGATTAGTTTGACATGTAGACTTCGTGCCCAGCGATGCGTGTAATTATGCTTCTATACGCAAGAGAAAGAGAGGAATAGGGTGGGTGTAAATGATTTGTGTCTGTCCCGTTTCTTCGATCAAAGGCCTCTCTAGCTAATATGTGAAGAAAATTACTTCCAGAATGTTGTACTATACAGTACGATAAAAAAAAATCTAGAGTACGTAACGGATAATTTGCTACAACCTACAGCTGCGAAGCGTTGGCGGGATAGGGGAACAGGGGTTGAGGAGAGCTCGTCAATTGACTCGTCATGTTCGTAGAGCACGCATCACGGAAATAATTGCAGAACTCAAGTTTAACGATCACTTGACGTCTTAAATGGCCCATACGGTACGACTGGTGTTTTCTTTTCCCCCCTTTATATTACATATTTTACGAGCTAAAGGAGAAACATTCTCAATTTGAAACATATAAGTTATATTAGTGGATTTAGTCACACGACACCTTAATTGTTTATTCATTAAGACAACATTATTGCCACCGATTTAACGCCTCAGTTTAAGAGTCCTATAAAATAGAAGGCTATATTACTTATTATTTTTAACAGGGGTATCTAAAGTTGGGATGTAGATAAAGCAAGTTAAGAGAGTGTTTACGCGGTTTTTATAGCATAAACTTTTTTTTTAGTCAAAATAAATAAATCATTGCTCTAATAGACACACAAGAGTTTAATTTTCTTCACGTGTCGACCTCAACAGTTCTTGAATACATGTCCTGGAATTTAATGACAGATTTTCTCTTCATTTAAAATGTTTGTAGTCTAATGCCGCTATTCTCATGACGTATTCAAAAGTTGTTAATATCACCATGTGAATAAAATTAAATTATGTTTCTACTGAAGCAATATTTTATTTATTTTGACAAAAAAAAGTTTTGGTATAAGAACTGCAAAAAACACTGACCTTGACTCAACTTGCACCGTGAGCAGCCAAACGCACCTTGACATGGGGGCTGACCAGGTAGAGGAGCGGATTGGCGCGCAGCCGCTCCGCCTCGTCCGCCATCTTGCGGATCTCCTCCCTGCGCGCCGAGCTCAGGACGGATACCTCCTCTCGCGACATGGGATCCGTGGCTTTGGGGAGACCTTGCACGTCCGGCAGGCTCTTCTTGCGCTGGACCGGTATCGGCGCCGGAACGCTCTAAGGACATAAAAAAAAGTATATAGTTTTTTATCTTGCTATTTTAAACACCACGTCCAACTAGCCGTCCGGCTTGGAGGCTACACATATTTACTCATTTAGCTGATTTATTAGGGATAAGAAAGGTTGAAATTAGATTAAGTGTACTCACATTTACGTAGGGTGAAGAGTTGAAAACATTTAAGAATAAACACCCTCAATACACTCAACCGGGATTCGAACCTCGATATACCCATAATCTGCAGTCCAGCTTATTTTTGAAAGATTAAATACTTTTTTTTGTAGCCTATCGGTCAAGGGGTAAGGTGTCGGACTTCTGTACTGGGGGTCCGGGTTTCAATCCTCAGTCCCGACACAGATTTATTTGATTACCAAACCCTTCCTTCACCTCTGACAAGACGTGTATTAATCACAATTTTGTGAATGTGTGGAATGCCAGGCCTCCACCGTGGTTCGGATCTCACTTTAAAGCCGTAGGTCCTCCATTTCATCTCACAATCACCCAACCATCACACGTTAGCGTAAGTGTGTATAAACCGAATGGGTATGAAGACGCGGTGCTCTTAATAACAATACAATTTATACGTAAGTATTAAAAGTACATAATCGTTTACTAATCGTTTTTTGTAAACTTATATTAAGTTGATGGGATTAGTAAATACATCTCCGGTCCGCGGTGTCCACTGATAATCATATTTGACACTTGAGATTAAAAATATTGTACAACCCTGCCTTTGACCATCCGGCCACCAAATCTGGTGAACTTAGTTTAAAACTCCACAGATTCTAATGTGTCAAATAGTTTTTAATATCGTATAGGTTTTATTTATAAACCTTGATTTTTAAAGTGCAACTATTTAAAAAAAACAAAAACTAAAACACTGTTGTTAGTCTACCTGATCAAATGAAATGACGTCGCATTCCTTCAGACGATCTAAACTCTTCTACATGATTTATTTAGGTATTTTAAAAATCTATTAAAATGACACAACAAACAACATGACCTGACGTATGAATACATGAAAATTGACATGATAAATATTCAAGCTGTCATATAAGGTCTTTCACGTCTCGTCACTCGTGACTTATCCTCGTCCCCACGACCCTTTCCCACATAGGAATTCCCTCCTTAAACCCTTCAAAAGCATGACGTCATTTACGAAAGGCCAACAAACGAGGAAATACAAATTCGGCCCCACAAATACTTTAGCAGTAAAATTCCGGCCCCTGTCGGACTCGTTGGTCTTGGGGTAGAGTGCTTGTATCAGGAACGGATGTTCGTGGGGTCAAACTCAGCCGGAGTCGACGGATTTTTCTTGAACGATAAAATTCCGTAGCGCAACTTCCTTCGGAGGGAGAGTAAAGCTGTTGGTCCCATGTCGATTGTGGCGTATAAAATAAACTCGAAGGGTATGTGAAAATCCCTCTCCAGGCAAAATTGGTAGGCCCTTTCACTCTTGCTCGTAAAAATTCTAGAATTCTGATATAATCAGTCTGTTAATTACCTCAAACAAATAATATTTAGATCCTATGAACCAACCAAAACCTTTCCATTATATTTTGCACAGACTTTGTAGGATCGTGTCTTGCCTTATATTAGGTTAGGCTTGTTTAGGTTGTGATCGTGTTGTGAAGGATATAAGATACAGCTGTGTGAGCAATATGGCCGCGAGAGCGTCTGGGGAGACGGGGGCGCTGGGGTGGCGTCGATGGCGGCCATATTGTTGAGCCAGCTGTATCTTAATATCCTCTTCTATATATGTTTTCATGAATATTACAGCAATAATTTTATGTTAATAACAACAGCCAAACAAATACTTAACAAAAGGGTCTTTTATTTATTTTAATAATTATGTACTATAATTTCGACAGTACCTCTGGTTAATTACTTATGTTCATAGCATTTAGCTTAAGTTATGTTTTAACGTGTGTTTTATTCATAAGGATTATAAGCTACGTCACGGAAAGAGTACCTTTATTTATACATATTCATAATGGTTATTTAATTTGAAATAAATAAATATGAATGTACAATGTAACATGAATTTAAAACTATTATCGACGATTTTAGCATGCTATACATTTAACTGTGATAGAGATTGCAGGGAGACCGCATTAAAAATCACAGAAGTGGGGACTAGGCTAAAAAAAAAAACATGTTGTGAACTACTGCCTCAGACCACGTGACCACAGGTGTGGTTATTCGCCGAGTTGACACAGCGTTAAGGACCTGCCAGACAC
>CABFVX010000663.1:0-24817 GCA_902151425.1 Timema shepardi
ACAGCCAATCAGAGAGCAGGAGGAGTGGTCACGTGATCAATTTCCACCTATCCGGGCCCTGTGCTACCCAATCCCCCTAACTACTTGCATGATATAATATGGAGGTGGGTCAAAGAGGGGGTGGGATTTAAGATGAGGTGTTGCCTGTTAAAACAAAGTCAAACCCAGGCTGCCGCTTGATAGATCATATGCCAGTGTGATATTACTATGTATTTATACGTTTTGGTGTGTGTGTTTTTTTAGCACCGCATCTTACAACGCGTTCGGGTTTTATGCTTGCTTTGGTGTTCCGAGTCAGTTTAGTGAATAGTTCTATTGAAAATATGTCAGCTTCAAAAGTATGAATGTAGAAATAATCCACATAAATTTTGTTACATGTGGTGATTTCACACAAAAAAAAACTCAACAAAAATACTATTTCAAGTTTGACTAAAAAGACCTATAAAATGTATTTCGGCTTGGGGATCAAGATAAAACTGGACCCCTCAAATTTACTAAATATCATGTGTCATTACATAATCTGAATGGTTGAAAGGAAAACGTCGTGATATACCTTTTTATTTTCCAATAGTTTAGCTTGAGCCAAAATAACAATGCACTGATCGCTATTTTTGTATGACCAAAATATTTAGATATTTGGGCAAAAACTAACATTCCAAGATTGTAGTGTTTTAAAAGATGTTGCTTTTCTTCTTGGCCTACAATACTGCTGTTTCATTTGCCCCTAGGATAGTCGAGATAAAAAAAAACACCATTTAGTGAGAGAAGGGCCAAAACGTCAAGACTTTGTAGTTGGTGATAAAAACGTTTAACATACCCACTTGGTTGATCCTAGGAAAAACGTTTTTGTTCCCCTCTTCAAATAAAGCCTGGACTTATGAAAACTTTTGTTAAAGCATTAGATAAAGAGGGTTGGAGATTCTTTTATTTGAAAGAAATATCTCCTTAATTGAGTGGAGCTAAATTAAAGGAGGGTTTATTTATTGGCTCTCAGATAAGGAAACTGCTTAGTACCCGGCATTTGATTCCAAATTAAATTATCTTGAATTAGCTGCTTTGATGTCTTTCAAAGTTGTTAGTTCTGGATTTTTAGGTAAAAAAAAAGTAACTAAAATGTATTGATTTGGTGGAAAATCTTTAAGAGAGCCATAAAATATTGGGTTGTAAGATATCATTGAAAATTATTTTTTTACATTCTCACCTTGATTTTTCTCTGAAAATTTTAGTTCTGTTAGCGATGAACAGGGGGAACGTTTTCACCAGGACATTTTAACCATGGAACAATACTACCAAGGAAGATGGGGTCCTGCGACGATTCTAGATAATTGATGATTCCTGTCCAGGGTGACTAATGAAACACCGTACAAACAGAAGTCTATGTAAACGTATTTACATAAGTAAAAGTGAAGAATAAAGACAACTATAGCCCTTAAAAATATTTTATAAATGGTTTTTAAAACTCTTTTTAAATTACCTTGTATTCTATTGTTTCAAAACCAATTTTATTATTGAAAAAATTGCATTGGCTTTAGAAAGCATTTGCCTTTATTTGGTATATTATTATTTATTAGATAAAATAATTCTTGCTATCTAGGAAACATGTGATAGAACATTTCTGACTCCCTCATCGAGTTAGACATACAAAAATGAGGTATAATTGCTTACCCATTTGTTAGATAGAGAGAGAAAAAATTAATTATTTGAGTAGTGCTATTTTGGACAAAATACTTCAAACCGTTTAATATACGTATCCAGGGACAGATGGACATGGGGACAGAGATAATTAATGTAAAAGGCCCATTTTTTGTGTTCAAGGGCATATATAATAACATTTATCGCGTATTAAAATAATTTTTATATTTATGTGAGAAAGTAAAAATAAAAGTAACCTTCAAGTTGAATATATCAATTGAAGCAAACCATAGAAAAATCTACTACTAAAATATGTTTCTCTTGGAATTATTTTGTGTTAGTAAGCTACAACTTTTGAACTTACAGATTCTATCCAATTTTGCTACACATATTGCGCACCGGTGTTAAGCACGTGCTATTTTTACTATTGATATGCTTACTTAATTTTTTGAATGGTTCACTTGTTTATAGCTTTTTACAGTTATTTTGTATATGGAATTTAATATTGTACATAGACCAGTCATGTTAAGTAAAGATGATAATATAAAGAGAAAGCCTATCGCAAAGTCAAATAGCCAAGAAAAGTCACTAGGGGACAATTTCATATTCAAATTTAGTACGCCTCAAGTGCGGCGCTACACTAAGTACATGACGACACCTACCTAAACCAGAATGGAATGAGCCAGTTTCCTATGAGAGAACGGCCCATTCCATTCCAGTTTAGGTAGGTGTCGTCTTGTATTTAGTGTAGCGCCGCACTTGAGGCGTACTAAATTTGAATATGAAACTGGCCATAAGGCTAATTTCATTTATTACTACACCCAGTAATGTCATATGTCTGATTGCTACATGAAGGACTTACATGACGGTTCAAAAAGTCACTGGTGCTACGTTCATGAATCCATACACACAGTGATATATCTTATATCTGATCGCTATTGGAAGAACGTTATCTGACTGTTCAAATAGTGAATAGAGCTACTCTCATACATCCATACGTCCAGTAATGAGTCATTTGTCCATCAACATAGTAAGAATTGTATCGGATTGTTCCAAAAGTTGTATACGCAAGGCCATGCATTCTGAATGTGCCACTTTTGATAGATGCAGATAAAATAAAAATGAAATCATATAATCATAATTTAATGTCAATAGCGAATATTCTACATTTATATTTTCTAAAATGTTCTTCCAAAAAGACTCGACACTACCTTGTGCAAGCAAGGTAATATTTTCTCGGTTAAACCAAGTTCAGATCTGTACCAAATATCGAAGATCATTACTGTGAGTTTTACAGACATATTATATGGACCAAATAGAATGTTTTGAAGGAGTTTGTAGCAAATCTTTACACATTCAAATGTGCTGTACATACAAACGAACATAATGAAGAGAATAATATGTGTGAAATACGTTATTTTTAGTATTAGTATTAGTATTATTAGTAGGCCGGCTTCTTGGTCTAATTTAGAAATCCAGAGCTCGATTCCCAGCCATACCATAAATATTCTTTCCAGAGGGAAATTGTTCCTATGGCCACCATAGTCTGAATAATCAGTTTTAAGTTAGGTATAATGCTTCTACTATGATATTTATATCATCTCATAGGGATGAGGTCACCTCATTTACATGGTGTCTCAACCCCAGGAGACGGTTACATATCCGTCACTGCCAGTAGAAGACCAGAAATGTCTAACCAACAAACCCTGATGGCATACGCTAAAAAAATTATTAGTGCGTATTCCAGTGTCAGCCTCATCGTGTCATTTCTCCATTGACAGTAAAGTCAGAGTTTGAACCACGGTTGGGCTTAGACCTACGAAAATATATTTAAAAAATGAATTTAATCTCTTCCTCCATGAAAAAGAGGATATATTTTTTTTAAATACGTAACGTAAATTTAAACGTATTTCTAGATGGAATATAGATTATATTTTCAAAACCATTGATTAGAAAATTGGAATTATTTACAAGATAGAATTTACCATGTTAATGGATCTACGTTTTATTTAGCGAGTCTTAAAAATATAGGTTGAAAAAAATTATAATTTCAATAGTACAAAAAATAATCTTCCAGTGTCATAAAATTATGATTTTTATCTTGAAGTAGTTTTTTGTAAACGTAGGCCTATTTTTTATATAAATCATCTACATCCTAGCCTTGGTCAAGAAAATGTCCTGTAGCATTATTCATGTTAGGCTGTAGACTAAAAGGTCCATGGAAGCATATGTCTATCTAGAATAGGAATCAAGAAAAAGGTAATTTTAAAAAGCAAGTTGATGTTTTCAAGGTGCAAATAGTATAATGACTGTGTAAACTCGTCAGAGGAAAAGGGGAAGGATTATAAGCAGATAAACAAGAAGCCTCACACTGTGGACTGGTCATTTTCTTCCTTATTCTTATATTTCGTACATTTATGTCTAAATGTGATAGTTCTTGGAGTTCTTATATGCGTCAAGCTAAGATGCAACCCGCTTCGCAAAATGGGTTTAAAATCTCCAAGTACAGGCAACGTCGCTAAAAGTGTGAAGTGATTATTTTCGATAATGCTTCCCGGAGTTTTACGCACAATATTTTCATCATACAGTAATTTGTTTTTAATGGACTTAAGAGGAGCTCGAGAGTTTCAAATTTAAATCATATTTGAAGGGGAAGCCGCAAGTTCAGAAAATCATTCTCTTTTTTAACATTAGTTTTTTTGAATTCTACCAAACAAATTTTTATTATTTATTTTGTTTAGATAAAAGAATGTACTTGTAGGATAGTCATATAAAAGTTTAAAAAAAATTAACGAACGATGCAAACAGGTTGTTTAATGTAATTAAAAGTGTTGAAGATCTCTGTGTTAAAAGGTCACGTGCTGAAGATTTGCACAGAAATGATAAAACTCGATCTTACGCTTTACTACACACCCTGTTACTCGAACAATCAAGAAAGTTGACTTAGGCGTTTTTTCGCCGTGGTACGACTGGTTATGTGTGAATGTAATATAGGTTGGTAATCTGATCCAGTACGGTACCGTAAAATATATCAACTCTAGGTCACCCACCTTGGTGGGCCCGTGGTCTAAATGTCAAATTCATTTTTATTATTTTCCAGAGATGAGGATGTTGAGGTTTAAATTCCATATTGGTATATTGAGGGTGTTTTTTCCAAAATGTTTTTATACTTTTATCTCCTTTCGAATGAAGCTGAATTTCTTCTAAATTCTGCCTTCCTCACCTTTATCCCACTAATATTAATAATAAGTTCCATATGATGTACGAATGAACAGTGAGAAGCTTTAGGTAAAAAAATTAGTTTAACAACAATATCTTAGTTAATTCTGGGTTTAGGATTTTTGCTTCAATGTTGATAAACATTTGTTACAATACACAGCCCACAAACAATAACCACACAACTTTAAAACAGCCAAAATAAAACAAACTTGATCTTAATACTTACAACCAACCTCCCAAACAACTGAAGACTGTAGTGTATAAACGGGTCCAAAAACCAACACAAAATCATTGTCCACCATATCGAATCAAATCAGATTTCACTAAATCTATATTCCACCTCCTCTATCTTTAAATCTCGGCAAGGCCCATGTTCTCGGTAGAGGCACTAAAGTAGCAAGCTAGGTGGCAGATCGAACGATATCCTTTACGAACCCCACCGATGAAACGAATGCAAGTAATTTATTCACCTGGAATACTTGGAGACGTAAAAGAAAATGAAATAAAACATTTACGTCCGTGGAATGCAGTGGAGGAATTCGCCTTGTATAGCAATGACACTCTGGGTAAGGCACTCCAAGTGTTTGGGGAGAGAGGATGGGGGCATTTAAAAAGCTGTTGGAGAACGAGGAGACGAATGTTTCCGGTGCACAAGAGTAAGGTTATGTGGAACACCTGACCCTGCTTTGTGATCACTTCTTGCTCGCCTCTAGAGAAGTCCATGGAGCAAGGAAAACAAGAACTCTCAAGCTATGTTTCCAGTACAGAATATTGAGGCTATGTGTAACACCTGGCCCTGCTTTGTGATCATTTCTTGCTCGCCTCTAGAGAAGTCCATGGAGCAAGGAAAACAAGAACTCTCAGGCTATGTTTCCAGTACAGAATATTGAGGCTATGTGTAACACCTGGCCCTGCTTTGTGATCATTTCTTGCTCGCCTTTAGAGAAGTCCATAGAGCAAGGAAAACAAGAACTCACAGGCTATGTTTCCAGTACAGAATATTGAGGCTATGTGTAACACCTGGCCCTGCTTTGTGATCATTTCTTGCTTGCCTTTAGAGAAGTCCATAGAGCAAGGAAAACAAGAACTCTCAAGCTATGTTTCCAGTACAGAATATTGGGACTATGTGGAACACCTGACCCTGCTTTGTGATCATTTCTTGCTCGCCTTTAGAGAAGTCCATAGAGCAAGGAAAACAAGAACTCTCAGGCTATGTTTCAAGTACAGAATATTGAGGCTACGTGGGACACCCGACGCTGCTTTGACCCTTTGTATGAATGCATCAAGAGCACCTAACAGAATAAGAAAGAGAATAATTGGCATCTAAATAATGTTATTTTTTTCCCATCGCGTCTTACTCCACGTATGGACCTTTATATGATTTTACACTATTTGGGAGAGAGATGGGTTTTTTATAAGCAAGAGGAAATGTACTAACATTTGTGTGGAGGTAGAGTGGGAAACATTTTAGGAAAAATAATCCTCAGTGTAGCTGGAGGGATATAGTAGCACTGACCTTCTTGTGACTTGCAAACCAGACTTAAAGATCTTGAAGATAAAATAGCACCCGACTTGGTGGCGTAGTTGACTAACGCGCTAATTGTGTTGAGCTCAACCGCTGAGGACGGGGAGATCGAGGTTAGAATCTCGGTCGAGTGAACTAGGGGTTGCTTTTCCTAAATTGTTTTCCATTCCCCCTCAACGTACATGTGGGTTCACTTCCTCTAATTCATCCTTCCCAATTCCTAATCCATTAGCGTAATTAGTACTTAAATCGTATAACCTGAACGGTTAGTAAGACGCGGTGCTAAATAATAATAATAATAATAATTTAAAAAAAACAGCGTGCTCACTTATGTACGTATTAGTGTAGTTAAAAATACGGACAGTCTAGACGGGTAGTAAGATGCGGTGAATAAAATGTCCCTAATTTAAAGAATCTGTTTTTAAGTGGTTGCTTGTAGCCCAGTGTCTAACAAAGCAATAATTTTACTAAAAAGACTTTAGCGTGAAATCCAATGTAGGGACGATATGTGAGGTCTTGTCCCCGTTCTTCCATGGCTGATCTCTATGAAGAGCAGAGCAGTAAGACACGGAGGGAGGAGTGTGGGTGAAGAGTGAAGGGGAGAGGGCAGAGCATTCACCTGGGGGCACGCGCTGAGAGACGAGGCGCCGCGGGCAACAGTCGACCAAGCGACGAAACGAAGAGCGAGGGAAGACTAGCGCAGACCACTATAAACGTACGGTACGTGCTCGCGAAATCAGGTGTGCCAACTCATGTTGAATCTATTGTACAGGTATTTCAGGATCAGTTTGAGTACAAAATCATATTATTGCTACCATACACATATTATGGCTAGTAAAAATTAGTTTTTTAATTGATCTAATAAATATATTAACTCGCCCTAGTGGTCGCCTTTTGTGTGGACGGGATTTCCATTGACAGTTGGATCAGGTTTCAAATGCCAATTGGGTGCAGGGAGGGTAGTTTTTCCTAAATGGTTTCCCACACTACCTCCACACAATTTGGAGTACATATCCTCTAAAATTCTATCTCCGCCATTCCTAATCCATTAGCATTTTTTCTTCTTTTTTTAAGGGTATGCATCTTGTGAATGTGGGGAATGCCAGGCCTCCACCGTGGTTCGGATTCCACGTTAAACTGTAGGTCCTCCATTTCATCTCACAAATCACCCTACCATTACACATTAGTGTAAGGGTGTACAACCCGAACGGGTAGTAAGACGCGGTGCTAATAATAATAATAATAATAATTTAATGGGGCACCAGTGTATACTGGTCAGACATTCCAGGTCTTCTACCGGCAATGGCGGATACGTACCCGTCCTCTGAAATTGAGACACCATATAGGTACGGTTATTTCGTCCCAATGAGATGCTGTGATGATAATGATGATTACTATGTGGTGCCAGTAGAAGACTTAAGCCTAAGATAAGCCTAATTAGTGAGACCATGCGACTATAGGAACAATTCCCCTTCGGTAAAAAATACCTATGCTACCATTGGGAGTCGGAACTGTGACCTCTATACTAGTTGCCAGGAATGATGACCACAGCACTAAGAGTCCAGTCATTAACGTAGTTAAGGGATGCCTATAGCTCGAATGGAAATATACTTTTAAAGATATATTTTAGACAATTTCTTGTCATGGAGTGTCGCCAGGGTGAACAGATAAACAGAGCTTGTTCAAACTTTGTGTTTGGTATGGTCTGTTATTACTCGTGGTCCCCCATTCAACTAATCATACCTAGTCTCTGATCTACCTTGATTAACTTATAAGTGGACATTTTGAACATCTTACTATACTTTAGTGTTATTTTCTAGGCTTTGATAGTATATACCAAAAGTGTCAGCTGTATAACATATGACTTTACTTAAGACTCCATGAAATTTGATCTAGTAACATTTTTTAGATATCAGATACTTCCATTCGTAAGAAAATTTGGGCATACGTATTTATTTATTTTATCACCACGTCTTACTACCCATTCGGGTTATACGCCTAAGTACTAATTAAGCTACTAGAGTATAGATGAGGAATGCTGAATTTATAAGAAGTGTACCCACATTTGCGTAGACACATAATGGGAAATCATTTAGGGAAAACCACCTTCAGTACACCCGACTGAGATTAGACCACAATCCTCCCATCATCGGCAGTCTAATCTATTACGGGAGTAGCACCTTAAACCATGTGGTCACTGGAGTGGGTCCAAATTAATTGTTAATAGATGGAGATGTATTTTCGTTAGTATTTGACCAATACATGTTATGCCGAGTGATGCAAACATATCATCACAGGTATAGTCTACAAATTACGTATCTTAGCAACACCCCAATCCACGCCACTGATTTCTCAAGTGTAAAATCCTATAGACATGGCCACTCAGATGGGAACTTGAGGGTAGAGAGGGAAGGTGCATAATATTTGTGAGTTTCTCCTATAGATGTTTATTTTCTATTATTTATCATTTTTAAACTATTATCTCTGCGATAACATGCATTTCAATCACCATCACTAGGCTGAATAATAAAATGTACGAGCAACTACCATCTCTCTAAATCGTATTCGCTCGTTTATTTGTTTATTAGTTCTGTTAGATCTTGCTTGATCACACTGCCTCTGTGGTCTGGTGTTCATAATTCCTCGCTACAGATCCAGAAGAGGTCCTGAGTTTGATCCCCGGCACTTTCACATTTTCTGTGAAGGAGTGAGTCTAGAACGGGGTCAACTCAGGCTCGTGCGGACCAATGAGGAGCTACCTGAATGAAATAGTAGCAGCTCTGGTCTAGAAAACTGAGATTAATGGCCGCAGGGTTCGTTGTACTGGCCACATGACACCCTGTATCCACAGAAGTTGGCACTATCCACGCCAATAGATGGCAGCCACTCACTCGGTTAGCGTGTCTACATTGCGGGCTAACACCATGCAGTTGGAGGTTTCGCATCGGCGTGGCATACCCAGAGACTAAGTATTAGTATAATTTAGTTTGGTTTGACGCTGACGGAAATATTGGGGATTCCCGATCGGGGTTATAATGGTGTGTTTTTTAAAGAGCATTCCACTCTTCTTACACGCAAATGCAGGTACACTTTCTTTAAATTTTATCCTCCTCAACCAGGCCTCCACCGTGGTGCGGATCCCACGCTAAGCTGTAGGTCCTCCATTTCATCTCACAATCACCCTACCATTACACATTAGCGTAAGTGCATATAACCCGAACGGGTAGTAAGACGCGGTGCTAATAAAAAAAAGTATATGTTCCGGTTATATGCATTTATGATAATTACTCAAATGGGGATGGTATGAGGAAGGAAGAATTTTAGGGATAATCTACTCACCTTCGCAGTGGAGTGGGAAACTATTTAGGGAAAATCACTCTTAGTAGACTCGACCTGGATTCAAACTCCAACTATCACGTCATCATCAGATCAGTGTAATATGAGTGTGATGCCTTAGACCAGGTATCCCTACACTCATCAGTATTGAGGCTACAGTCAAATTTGTAAAATTATTTCACGAGCTACCCAAATTAGAAATTTGCTATTCCACGTATTGGCCATTGTTGTAACATGTACAGAGGTTAAGTCATCACACCTTTATTCAACCGGAGGTAGGCTCTGTGGCTTGATTCGTAATTTTAATGGAAATAATGTAAAAAATATTAGTACATTTGGTACCAAACGCACTTTTTTATACCATAAATCAAATTATATATATTGTTTTTCTCAATAAAATTGTAGTCAGATAGCCTATATATATTTTCTACACATATTCTGCAGCTTACTGAGAAGAATGGCATTCACCTTAATAAACTATTTGATTATTTGTGACCCGCCTCGGTGACGTAGTTGGCTAACGCGCTTGTCGTGTTGAGCTCAACTGCTGAGGACGAGGAGATCGAGGTTCGAATCTCGGTCGGGTGAACTGGGGTGGTTTTTCCTAAATGATTTTTCACTCTCCCTCCACGCAAATGCGGGTTCACTTCCTCTAATTCAACCTTCCCAATTCCTTATCCATTAGAGTAATTAGTACTTAAAGCGTATAACCCGAACGGGTAGTAAGACGCGGTGCTAATTATTATTATTATTTGTGGTGAATGGCTCCTCAATTACGTTTGATTGCAGTTATAAAAATTTTAATTTGTAAGCCAACCTCTATATTTGTTTATGCCGCCTTTAAATGAAAATGATTACACATAGGTACCGTAGCCCCATGGTTTCTTTGGTGCTGACTGACAACTCACAGCTGACTTCTGACAGTCAACATTTAGGTATATACCTAAATTTTGACTGTCAGACGTAACAGATGCTAAACAAATATGTTTGCAGATCACTTGGTTCGGCGTAGGGATATATAATTTGGTCTGGTAACTTTTCAAAGTCGTCATAAGACAGCTGTGAGCTGTCAGTCAGCACCAAAGAAGCCATGGGGCTGCTGTAGGTAGAGATGAACCACGCCCTCACTATGAGTGCAACATTAACCAGAGCTCGGTTGGCACGACGTCAGCCCCATCTGCTTTGCTAGTCTTAGAAATATTGGGGTTCGAATCCAAGCTGGGTGTGTTGAAGGTGGCTTTCCACTATTTATACATGCAAAACTGGGCTACAATTCCTTTAAAATGCCATATTTTTTTTATCCCCTGACCATTATTACGAATAACGTATGCTGATAACCCCGTACAGTCTTAGTATTGATAAAAGAGTTTTTTGACAGTAGTAAAAGTTTATAGTCAAGTCGTGTGATCTGCCACAGTCACTTTTGATTGATAATATCAATACTTATGAAATAATATTGGTCAAATAGTTGTATCTATTTCAGTTGTATATGCATCTAAGGCGTCACTATCACAATAGACTAGGATCCTGATGACGGGGGATCAGGGATCTAATTCCGGTCGGGTGTACTGAAGATGGTTTATATTAAATGGTTTTACACTTGCTCTCTCTCTCCACGTGATTTTTGGAACGCTTCCAATAAATTTAACCTTTGTTATCCCCAGCACATGAGCGTGATTAGTACAGTACATATGATTATAACCCAAACGAGTAACAAGGCGTGGTGCTCTTTTTTTTAGGAAAAATAAATGAACATTTTAATATTTACTTCCTATTTGTAAGATGTCATCCACATACAACCAATATACAAAATTGCATTATTGGAAACATTGATTTTAACTTTATTCACACGGTGATATCAACAGTTGCTGAATATCTGTCAAGAGCGTAGCGGTGTTAGATGAGAAACTTTTTAAATGAAGATAAAAAGTTGTCATTAATTCCAGGAGATCTTTGTCAGATATTCAACAACTGATGATATTATTATATGAAGAAAATTAAATTTCTGTTTGTATTGAAGCAATATATAATTTATTTTGGCCAAAAACAAGTTTGCTATAAAAACTGTAAAAATACTACCCTTAGCTGGCCATCCCTTCAACCCCACCTCAAGATCAAAACGTGATTGTGTGACATATATGAGTTATCACAACTGTGAAAGAAACCAGTGTGTGCCTATTTTAATAAGTTTTCTCTAAAATCAACGAAAACCAGAATGTAAATCAATATGGAAGAAAAATATTGGCAAGCTTAATAAATGAGTGGTGTGATTTAGGTTGCTCATGTCCGCGGCTACCGTGGCTGATGTGAGTGAAACCGGCTCACTCGGACAATGCGGAGCGGTGCTGGAATTTGGTCCGGACAGCCTCTCTCTCCTTCTTTTCCCTCCCCTCCCCCGCATCGGACACTCAAATACCAATAATCCGTTGCGCGGTACGCAACCTTGCCGCACACTTTTGTGTCGCATGCCACCAGGAGGTTCCAAACTTGGGACACTTACTATTGTACAGTCTCTTCCGGGATACATGGGCCTTTTACAGAAAAAAAAAAAACAGCAGCAATAGATAACACTGTTCATCACATTATTACTACGATAGTCTTAGCCCAATAGAACTGCGAATAGAATTTCAATCCAAATTTCGATTTGTTTAATTTGGTGAGAATCTTATCCTAATAATATAATATTCAGATAGATAAACAAATGACAACTGAACAGGAATATCAAACCCGGAGCCTTTGGGTTAACGTACTGATGTTCTACCACTGAATGATCAAGGGATAATCCCGTGCTCAGAGTAATTCTTCATTCATATTTTAAGATAGAGAATGACGTTTAATTCGGGACGAGATCTGTGGTAGAGCAATAGTGCACTCAACCAACGGTACCGGGTCTGATTCCCAGGATCAGGTTTCAATTTCCAATGTATTCGATTATGATTCGGATACTGTTGATTTCCGTAACTATATAATAATTCTTCTCACAAGCTTCGCCTTTCATATTTTTTAAATTGTATATCGTTTCTTTCTTACATGTTAATAGAAAAAACCCCCAAAATTAATTTTAAACAATGTTATTTTTTACAAAATTCAAGGTGGGAATTTAATGTTCCTGCTTTATTGTTTTTATTAGGTTTTGTGTTATCTACACTTTAAAACTACAATCGTCAGGAGCAGCTTCTGTTGTAGCTAGTTCAGCTTGAAACAGGTGTTATGATAGTGTGGTTTTCTGTATTCTATTTTCAAATTAATTAAAATGGAAGCCACAGAAAGGTTTTATCACTTTTTTTTAGATAAAACGAGATCGGAATAAAGAATTATTTTAAAATAAAAAACTTTTTAACTGATTCCAAAGTCATTGTCAAGTGAGGAATTGTGAAATCTGCACATCGGTATGTGCTTTAGTTATATCGTAGTCGTGTATCTAATTTCCTTGTTAATCTTAAGAGGCCATCTTGCGTCCGATCAGATCGAATATTAAACACAAGATTACGCTGTAGCCAGAAATGGCATCCAATTACGGTTCCACTCATTCTTCACTTGACAGCAGTTAAATTGAGATCAGTGAGAAACTATGTATTAGCTGTTTCCCGCGACTTCGTTCGCGTTTTCAAATGACTCGCGTGCCACCTATTGTAAACTCCAAAAACTGGGGGTAAAATTACTTAGGTTGTTATTCAAAAAATCTGGCCTTACTCATTGTCTACATCATAAAGGGAGCCTCTGTGCAAGATTTCAGATTTCTAGGTCCAAGCGTTTGGGCTGGTCATTGATCTAATAAAAAATAAGGCAACTTTAAGGCGAAAATATAAATCATCTCTATTCCCTATCCCGTGGGAATTTCGGAAAATCCTGAAAACTGGTTATTAGTGATTATAATTACCTACTTACATGCCAAATTTTAAGTCTCTAATAATTATAGTTACGTAAATAAGTCAACATTAAAGCCAATATATAAATCCTCTTTATTTTCTATCCGGTGGTAATTTCATAAAATCCGACCCTGTTCCTTGTCTAAGTCATAAAGGGAACCTTTGTGCAAAATTTCAGCTTTCTAGGTCCAAGGGTTTGGGCTGGGAGTTGATGAGTCAGTCAGTGAGTTAGGACTTTTCTTTTTATATATATTGACCTTGATAGTCTTGAGGTAAGGTGCTCGCCTCAGGACCCAATGTTCATGGGTTCAAACCTAGTATATGTCGCGTTATTAAAATCCATAGCACAACTTCCTTCGGAGGAAAAGTAAAGAGACTGCCTCATGTCTATTGTACGTAAAAAAAAGCCTGAAAGTTATATGAAAAATACCTTTCCCAGCAAAATTGGCAGGCCCATTCACTCTCGCTCATAGACATTTAGTGTGTGAAGCAACAGGGAACCACCATACTTCCTGAACTTCCCTAGTACATGGGATGTGTTCCAGATGGTGCAGACAGCACTAGTCAGCCGAAGGGTTGAGTGCATGCCCAGTTACGGATGAAAGAAATTCCACTAAACCGATCTTCAGGTTGTTGACCCAAGAAGACGATATAGCCTACATATAGATACATCAAAATTTTTATATTTCAATTTTGCCGTATATCTTTATATATTGTAAAATTATTTCACTGGAATTAAGTCAACAGTTTCCGTATTAAGACTCCAGGTAAACTGTAGGAAACAAGACCTGGTTTGATAATTATTACCTACCTAAGCTATGCATTATCCGAGAGGAGAGATGGGATCTAAATGGCGACACTTTAAGGGATAATATATCGTCATACTATGATATTTATCAGGGGAAAGACAGCTCTCATGTTATGAAATTTCAAAACCTCTAAAATAAATCTTCAATATTTACAATCTGATATTGTGAATCTGCTAAATAAAATATCTATATGAGAAAAGCTAGGTCTTTAGTTCTAACTATTTACTTTCAAATCTGCTATATTTCGCGTGAAATATTAATGAAAAGGAGTTAACTTATTCACATGTGAATGATTTTTTTTTAAATTATAAAAATTAAAATGCAATTATTTCAATCCCTTAGGAAATTATAATTGTGTCTCTTCCATTTTTTCAAAGGTCATATTTGGAATTAATAAACCACATGTTAGAAAACACGAAATTTCTGGACATCTGCAATGCGTCTCAGTAATTCGGTTTCCGCCTTAACACAAACTCCCAGACACAAATCAGTAGATTGACCTTCTGGTCCACAATTTACGTGCACCACCTCTTACTATATTACCTGTCCGGGCTATCTACTTATTTATTTTACTTAGTAGGGGTTATAAAGGGAAAGGATATGTGCCAACACTTGCTTAGCTGGAGATTGGGAAACCATTTAGAACAAATCACCTCAGTGGTTGCATCCTGGATTTGATCCCCTGTCACCACGCAACCAGATACTAAATCAGATAAAGACAAGAATAACCTCTTAGCCCACATGCCATTATTATATTTTCAACTAAACCTCTGCCGAGATCATTTATTATATTAATAGCTATTACATCTGGACATGGAATAAAATCCCGGTTATTTCTTATTGTAGAATCATTTAACTTTGGAACGTTACAGTTTTAAACCTTAAAAATATACTTAAATGCTGATATCAAAATGATAGTGCCCTTGTAAAAAAAATTAATGTAATTGGTTGAATATAAAAGAGAAGGTTGGTTAATGTCCTTATATTTGAAGTTTTATATAGCAATTAATTTTTGGCAAAATATATAAATATTTATATTCCTATAATAGATACATTTAGTTTAATTTTCCACAGACACTCCTCTCAAAGGATCTTGAATAATTGTCATGAGTATTACAGCATTTGAAAGATATATTGTTAAATGAAGTGAAACAGTCCTGGTTAAATACCACAACGCCATTGTCAGATATTTAAAAACTGTTGAGACAACTATGTGTATAAAATTAAACAAAACGTATTTACTCTACCAATATTTTATTTGATTTGATTAAAAAAGGTGTTTTGTTTTAAAACAAAGATTAATAATACGAATATTAACTTGAACTCTCTTTAATCCCATCTTAAATACATGTTTACAACTTCTTTAGTATGGTTTAATTCTACATAAATAGCAGTTTACTAAAACAAGTTTATCTATCTTTAACAATTAATAAGATGTCATTGGACCCATTACCTTTTTACGACTATTATTTTAATAAAGTAATCATTTAGTTACACTTGACTTGGTTATTTGGCTATTTATATCAAGAAACCTGTTCAACCCACGTCAATTTATTTTTAAAGCAGAACAAGTTTAAATAATTTATTTTGCCCATAAAAGATCGCAGTAAGAACAAGTTACAATCTAAGCTTATATTGCCACAAGATGTGTTGCTTTATTGAATTTAATATTCATCCCTGAGGCAAGGATAGGGTAAGAAGGACGAATCTTGTGGAAGGCTATTATTATAATATGAGTAACATGGGGGGTTTAGCGATATTTGTTTAATATTAATATTTCCCTTCCGCTTTCTGAAATAACCGATTACATCTAGAGTCGATAACAAAGTAGCTTAACGACCAATTCACCAAGTCACCTTTTAAGCACCTTGTTTTAGAACACCTTACATTTATTCTCGTCATGAAAGGTAAGATAATACGTTTCACACTCATAGAGAACAACCGTTAAAATTGTTTTATGAATTATGAGTATTATGAGTTTTGCATTCCTTGAAAGCGTTTTAACAACTTATAGACCAAGTAATAGCATTAATTTTCTGACTGTATTCTTTTCTTGATTTATACTCTAAATATAGTAATTTATAGCTAAACTTGATCATAAAATGTATACTCATTAGTCATGTAAAATTATAATTATGTTGTCCTTAGTAATATATAAATTATTGTCATCAATCTGTGTTTTTTGTAGGATTATATATTTAGTATCTTCAAAATTCACTTAAATCCAATTTTATTACTTGCGTTTAATAACAGGTGAGAAAAGAGCATGCTAATTGCTACTACCATCAATATATACTAAACAAATAACATTAGTGTTAGTTTGTAAACAACTTAATGTAGTTTTTTAAGGTCTTTTTATTGAACGCATTCTATTTTTTAGATAAGAATCGAAAAATGTATAGTCAAGGGAATTTCAGCAAGTACGATAGAAAGAGTTCCCAACTTGTGATTTTGGATTAAATTAATAAATGTATTTATTTAGGAGTGCTTGTTCTTTCAGCCCAGTGATTAGGAAGGTCTAATACATATCTAGGTTAATTTGGATTGGCCCCGGTAATAGATGTAATTTAAATAGCCTATTATATATTGTTTTAGTCCAACTCTCCTGATACTATAAGGCTTACCCTTGATTTGAGTGTTTTACAATGTGTTTTGTTGTTTTAGGTTAACTTAGACTTAAATTAGGTTCTTTTTTATTTATTTTATTTAGCACCGCGTCTTACTACCCGTTCATGATGTACGCTTGAGTACTAATTACGCTAATGGATTAGGAATTGGGAAGGTTGAATTTAGAAGGAGTGAACCCGCACTTGCGTAGAGGTAGAGTGGAAAACCATTTAGGGAAAACTTACCCCAGTTCACCCGAAATCAATCAAGTTCAACACGAAACTAGTGCGTCAGCCAAGTACGCCACCGACGCGGGTACATAATCTGTTTTTATATTAAGATGTACTTTAAATGCAGTAAATACTATATATTATAGCAGAATTTTTTAAATTTTAAGATCAAGGAATATCTTAAAAAGTTTGAATTAAGCATTTTCATGTGTATCCAGGCACCCGGTACACAATAAATTAATAACCTCAAAATATCTAACATATAATCATACACTTTTTGCATCCTGTATAAAACACATACGCTATATATATATAAATATATGTATATATAAAATAATAATAATAATTCAATCAAAATATATAAATTTGGAAAAATTGGTATACGAAAAGTGCAGACTTAGCAGAAATGATGAAAGCCTAGGAGCAAACACATCCCTATATTAGGAAGACCACTCACCGCTTGTGGATAACTTCCCCACTTTCTCATTAACTATGTGTCAATGCTAATTACAACTTTATTTGACACTTTCAGCATCAAGATGCCTTAATAAATATGGGTATAGACATGACAAAATTAACAATATAGAGGTTTGAATTATCCAAATATTTCCTTCTAAAATTCAAATTAAATGTTATTTTCTACCGTTGAGTAAAATAGAGATTTCATGGAGAACCATAGTGGGTTCAAGCTGTCCAATTTTTTGAATTAACCAATGTAAAATTAGCTAGATTATTATTGAGATGATGGGGCCAGGATAAATTCCTGACTTGGCTGAAAAATGTATATTTAGTAAATTTTGAGCGTTCCTTTTCAATGTAATATATAAACGGATGCAAGGAACTATAGGTTATGTCTGTTCTCGATTTAATTTTGTTCATAGATAGTCTGCTGCTCAAGTCATTAGATTCATAAATATAGCTTTAATTACACTAAATAATAATCTAAAGTAACAATAAAAACACTACTCGACAGGACTGAATGGTGCTCAAAATGCAGCTTGTCAAAAGTGTTGCCTACCCAACAGACTTTAACATACGTTTGAGGACTATTACATTAAAAGCTTATTACTATATGAAGTCGTCATTAAACACGCTACCATGACAATGATGGAACTACTTGTACTCGGATAAAATATTTATAGAGTAGCTCGTAAGCTTCCAAATTGTACTTTTCACACTTCTTTGTTATTTAAAAATCAATTTAATGGAAATATTAAAAGTTTTGAAATATAACTCTTTTACATAATAATAATTATAATGATGTAGTGTTGTTTTTTTAAAAAAGGTTTGATATGTTCTGAAATGTATAGAGATAAGAAATACTTTTTTTGAGGCACCAAGGCATATTACAAATTTGGGAGACATTCGAAACAGCTAAAGCTTTGATCGAATAATTTCGTTTGGTGTTTACTTATACAAGTATCTCCCTAAGTATAAACACAGCATAGGTAAAAATAAACGCTTTAAATAAGACCTACAAAATTTCACCTTTTTATTAAGGGAATCATGTATAATATTCCTAAACTGTGTATGTATTATAGCTAAAATGTGTTGATTATAATCGATAAACAGATTTATAAACATATTTTAAAACTTCAAAAGAAAATCGGCCCTGTTTTTCCAGAGCTTCGGTTAAAAATGTTTATTAAAGTTTGGTACCTGCTGAAGTAGATGATTAGGGGTACTTTACCCAACGTATTAACATAAATTCGGGCTATTTTATTATTTAAATACACTATTGGTGTAGGTTTTAAGAAGGTATGATTTAAAATAAATATATTTGAATTCTTATGTTATTATTATTATTATTATTATTATTATTATTATTATTATTATTATTATTAGCACCGCGTCTTACTACCCGTTCGGGTTATACGCACTTACGCTAATGTGTAATGGTAGGGTGATTGTGAGATGAAATGGAGGACCTACAGTTTAACGTGGAATCCGAACCACGGTGGAGACCTGGCATTCCTCACATTCACAAGATGTCTTGTCAGAGGTGAAGGAAGGGTTTGGATTGAATTCTTATGGAGGGATAGTGGTTAGCCATTATGTGGGAAACTATATCAGAACATCTGTACTGGATTCGATACCCAAACTCGCTGTAGCTAGAAAATGGCACTATACGAACTTGACGTTTAGACTGCTTGTCCACCTATGCAGATGAATGCTGGGTAAGTATATCCACGTGGTATAACTTTTAGGCACTCACACTCACTGCCTGTTCATTATTTGTATGCAGATGTCATTTACGAAAGAACAATGAAGGGAGTTTTTAAATAAGACAACTCCCTCACGATAATTTTGGTCGGTAACGACCCCATCTATATGTCAATATTAATGTTGTATATCTTTCATTCACCGCGGTATAATAGCCAATTAGTCAATTCATGTAAAGGGCTCTTCACCTGCTAAATGTAGACCTTGACTTCATATCGGTATTATGTATTGTTCTTGACTGGAGCATTGTCATATATAGTAAATATTAAAAACATTCCTTTGTGTGTGTGTGTACCGCACATTAAACAGCGGCCATTGTGAGGATACTTGCTCATTATTTTGATAACGTGTTTACGGACGCTAATTTAAAATATACCCACTTCAGGGGCCAAATGGTCTAAGGCGTCCCTTTCACGTTAGACTTACATTCTGAAGATGGAAAAATTGAGGTTATAATTCCGATTATTTCCACTAAGGGTGGTTTTCCTAAATGGTTTCCCACTTTCGTTCCACGCAAATGTGAGTAGATTACTCCTAAAATGCCTCGTTGCTCATCCGTAACCCATTAGAGCAATTATCATATATGTGTTGTGTATAACCTGAACAGGTAATAAGAGACAGTGATAAAAATAACTATGACGTAACCTATGATTAAACTTTAATTTTGTAAAAAAAAATCAAGTGTTTTTATTTATAAGAATGATTTGAGTAAAAAATAAATCAAGAAAAAATAATTTTATTTTGTTTAGTGAATCACGTCCTACTACTCTTTATGACTAGCTAAAAACTTATACTATTGGATTAGGAATACATACGGTATAATGTATATAAAATATACTCATATTTTTGTGGAGGGAGAGTGTGAAACCAAAAACCCCTTCAGTACACTCCACAGGGATTTTAACCACAATATTCCCATAATCATAAATACAGTCTATTTAGAGAATGATGCCTTGAACCATTTGATAACCAAAGTGGGTTTGATATATTTTAAATAAGATATACTTCTTTCAGTGATCGAATGTTTGAAAGCATATTTGTCGTTATGTATAAATAAGGGGGTTCCAGGTCTCGAATGTAAGTTGGATGAAATCAAGTTGAGTTTTTTTTTGTTAATGGTTCACCACTCTATCGTCACACAAATACGGGTACATTTTTATCTCCAGGGTCTGGATATTGATGACTGGAAATGGTAAAAAAAAACATAAACTGGTCTAGCAATTCTAAAAAATATATATTTTTAATGGCTTAATTAGATGAGTAAAAACCCGTAATAAATGCACACGAGTAAATCAAACACGCACTTTACCAAATTTCAAATGCAATGAAAAGTATTTAACAACTAAACTTTACAATCCGTTAAATATAATGTTTTACAAATATGTGCTTCGGAAGTATTAGGTTAGCTACTCCTTTCCAAAGGAACTCCTTCCAGATTGGTTGCACTCTTATCAGGAGGAATAGGTATTTTACAACCATGCAAGCAAAGATGAGTCATTGTCTACATGATATTCTCATTCCGACACCTGTGTATTGAAAAAAAATATGTTTGAGTGTTTAGACATTTATAAAATATAGATATTAATTAAAATTATACCTATTGAACATGGATGCCTTGAAATGGCTCGTAAATGTCTAGAAATGACTAAAATATATTATTAAAAACTACTCAAAAATTAAGCAAAGCAATAAAATATTACCTTTTATTGAAAAATGACAAAAAATTACCTACAGCATATATATATATTTTCTATAATAAGGGAACTATGAACAAGGTGTTTGTACTTTTGAGCATTGAATGAGATGGAAAAAGTTATCTAAATCCAGGATATGCTGAATTACCATAAAAAATATTTATTTGTTGCTACGAAATAATTTTGAATTATGTATATTATTAATATTCATTATTTTGAATTAAAGATTTCAATATGAAAGCTGAAGTTATTATCACAGCTGCTAATAAAATAAATACATTTTCGATATATGTATATATACAGAGCAAACATGTCAATACTAAATTATATAACCAGACTCTTCAAGGCAGACACCAAGATATACTTACACGTAAGAACATCAGCAACGCTATCCTGAAAATATTTAACGTAACTTGGTAGATGGACGATCAGACAGAGATACTAGATAAACGAAAAACTGATTCTCATCCATGATAATATCAAGAAAAAAAGGGCAACTAAGGCAACACTTAAATTCCAAGAAGAATAAATACGACCTCAGCTAACAATGATTCTACCAATGAGCTAAACTAAAGCCAATTCAAAACCATGTTTAAGAAATAAATAAAATAAACTATAGAAATAAAAAAACATTTCTGAGTAGAAGCTACCCTAATTTCTTCCTTACATTCCATACCAAACTGCCCCTATAACAGATACCTCCCACCTTCGCACCCCCACACAAAAATCATTCACATATTAACTTATTATTTTCATACCCAAAGGGTAATAAATAATAACATGAATAACACGTAACTGTTTACTCTGCTCTTACAAAGAGGATAAGAATTAGCAACTGCAACCTGTAGCTCGTAAAACCGATCGGCCAACACCATGGTACTACGAACTACAAGGTAGGTGTCTGCGCATCCCCAAGGTCAGCCGAGGGAGGTAATGACGTCAGAATTGAGCCTACGGACTAGCAAACACACTTGGTGTATGCCTTTAAAAGAAGCAAATTTACCATAGATGTACTTCCAACTGCAAGCATTTTAAAATTATTCAGTTATTGATTTGACATATTCAATTCAAGGTTGACCATAAAAGGTGGCAAAAATCGTATGGATTAGACAAAAATAAACACGTTAATGTGTTTCGGAAAGTGGCCAAATAAACTATTAACTACGTATTACCAATCTGAATCATGCACCTCCATAGTATCTAGTTCCTCAATCATAGGGCAATAGTTGAAATTCATTTCTAAACTAATCTATTATTAGTATGGGTTATTTTAAATTCACTTTCTGAAGTTGGTGATTGTATCAGAACCCAGATTCTTAACTTACTTTATTCTAGAACCGACATTTCACTCAGTCCCCTGGCTGTTAATTCATCCTTTTGAAAGGAGAAGACCCAATTTGACCCATTATACATTTTCCGAATATATTGGAAATCGAATTTGAGACAATAGTTGAGTAGACAAACTCGCCACTGACTGAGCTCAGGCGATGAACTTAGAAAAAAATACAACATTTTTGTAATTATTACCAAGCAAGATATTTAATTTAAATAATATGAGTCACGCTCCACATTTATCAATGTCCATACACGAGTATGACGTAATTCTCGCATACCTATTAAATATGTTTCTTCCTTCACGGAACTGTTTCAAATCTCGTTTGATTCACTTGACAAGCAATTAGACTGCAGTCGATCTTGGAAACTAGCCCATTCAACAAGGATGGGTAACTTGGCGTGTGCAGGCCACTTCTGACCCACAATCTATAATTGATAACATAGTAATGTAGTCATTAGTTATCAAGCCGAGTACAATGTAAATAAGCAGCTATAGTCTTGTTACAATAAAAAAAACTCTTACCAAATGCAAAAATAATTACAGATGTGTAAATAGTCACAAACGATGAATATAGACATAATTTATATTAAAACGGTCAAAATTGACTTCATCTTAAAAGAAAACTCCCACCGTCAGCTCAAATTTATGAGTATATGAAAAAATATCTAATTACAATATGGAAACATATTTAAGAATATTAAATTGAATTGACTATATCGAACACAAATAAGACATAAATTTATATAAATAAGGAATATTAAGCTAGTTTATATTATTTTTAATGTATTGAAGTCCATTAGTAGCTATACATGTCTTTATTATCTAACCTAGTGTAATAGAATGAGCTGAATAATTATGTAGAGATTAAATGAAGATAAACCTCCCGCTAATCTCAGACCAACGGCCTTATGGGTATGATTTTTTAACCAGTGATTTACTACATATACGGGCTTTGTATTGTATTATAATAGTTATTTATAGATACAAAGGTAGAATTTAGATTAAATGTACCCACTCATTAATGGAGGGATAATGAAAACACATTTAAGGAAAATCTCAGCTGGTATTAAAAACCTAATATTTAAATTATAGTAAAACTAAATTGAATTAGCCTGACACTTACTCCGCTTGTCCATCGATGTGGTTAGGTATGAGTCATACGTGCCAACTTCTCATCAAACCCAGTCAGTGAATTCCACTTTACGTTCCCTGAGAAAAAGGGTGCCCTCTACACTTGATTAGTCACTCATTTCACTTGTAAATTGGTCTAGAAATGACACGCGTCAACAAAAAAAGGCACCTGTTAATTTTAATTCGTGGCGTTGCGTTGGTCCGTTTAGGCATGCTAGCCGGCCAGGCCCCTTCACCCACATCTCCGCCCTGGGCCGCTTTCTACGGGACTGCCTTTTAGCCCGGGGAACAAGGGGACATGTCCAGATACCTTCGACACTTAATATAAGGCATTACCCCAAGACATGCTTGAATGGCACTTGTCTAAAGCATAAAGGATTTGAGGGACGTCTTAAGGTGGCGTGTAAGTGAATACGAGTAATGTTTAGGTTTGTATTTTTGCAATTTGTATAGCAAAAAAAAAATTGTTTGGAGCAGAACAAATAAAATATTGCTTCATTAGGATACACTTTGTTTAATTTTCTACACGTTATAATGCTAACAATTCTTAAACATCTGTTAAAGACATCGTGAGATTTTAACAGGACTGTTTTTTTTCTCTTAAAAAGTTTATGTTTATACTCCATTACGCTCATGAGTCATGACATATTCAAGAATTGTTGAGATTAATATATGTATGTAGAAAATTAAACAAAATGTATTTATTCAAACAATATTTTATGTATTTTAAACAAAAAAGGTTTTGCTATAAAAACTGGAAAAACACTGACCTTTATTCGTGTTCCCATCCATTTAATCCTAATATACTCTTGTATATATACAATATGACCCGCCTCAGTGGCCGCATGGTCTAAGGCGTTACTCTCACAATAGACTAGACTACCGATGACGAGTAGATTGGATCTTGAATTGCGGTCTGGTGTACTAAATGTGATTCTCCCTCAATGGCTTTCCACGCTCATTTCACGCAAATGCGGAAAAACATCCTCTAAAAGTTTAAACCATTCTAATCCCTAACAAAATAGTTTCATTATTAAATATGCGTATAACATGAATGGGTAGTAAGAAGACGTGATAAAAATTATAGTTCATACATATATATTATAGTTTATATACAAGTATACATAGAATATATATAAATAACAAAACCAATTTTAATTATATTTTTACTGACTGATTAAATATACACGCCCTTATATATATATA
>CABFVX010000663.1:24941-35734 GCA_902151425.1 Timema shepardi
TATATATATATATATATATATATATATATATATATATATATATATACTCATTTTCTCGTTGGAGGCTCCGCCTCCAAGCCCCTGGTAGTTTTTATTTGCAAGTTGATGTAAACTAATGTAATTCCAAAGCAGTTTTTTGATAGGTCTTACCGTTTAGCCACAAGAAACCTCCAAAAAAAGATCCGCACTGACTTTAAAATTGCTCCACTATTTTGAATCTTTTTTCGGGGGTTAAAAATCAATTTATTTGAATTTTTTGGAATTTTCCCGTCGGTTACAATTTTGCCAAATTTCAAGTTTCTAGCTCATTTGGAAGAGGGTAAACATTAATGTCGGTGAGTGAGTCAACCATGTGGCTTTATAGTAGTATAATATATAGATAGATAGATAGATAGATAGATAGATAGAGAGAGAGAGAGATTTTACACTTGCCATTATATATAACAAGATCACTTTAATTTGAAGTTATTCTATTTTTATTTATTAATTAAACATATACGGAGTTATATATATATATATATATATATATATATATATATAGAGAGAGAGAGAGAGAGAGAGAAATAAATAAATAGATATGTATAATCATATTTATAGATAATTAAATAGATATATATTTACAAAATTATGTATAAATAAATATATATAATTGCGTGTATGATTCCAATAAAAAGAAAATTAGTTCAAATTAAAGTGATTTTGTAAGATATATATATATGTATAGATAGATAGATAGAATAGATGGACAGAAAGATGGATATATAGCTAGACAAATAGATAGATAGATGTATGGATAGAATGATAGATAGCGTACATAATCCTTGTAATGCAGTGCTAGAGTAGTAGATAGAAATAGGTTGAGGGGCACTAGAAACAATTAATATTTATGTCACTTAGCCTATTTATATTCACTTCGCTAGCACATTGAGACCAGTGAGGGAATTTTACCACATTAAAAAAAATTGAAAATAATTAATTGAAAATGTATGAATTATTTAACTGGTCCAAATTTACTGTTTTCAAGTAAGAATACAAAAAACTACATTTTTACCCTCTTTTTTTTGTTCGAGCGTAGATCTTGTATCTAACACCTCGCGATGCAATGTGCTCCCAACACATGGACTGTTAATTTAAGATGTAAGAAGACATGTTTAGAGGAAGTGCAACCACACAAGGCTAGAAATATTAAGAGAAAATTACAATTTATCAATTACATGTGTAGAATCGCACGCAGCCAGAATTTTAACTTACCTTACCTCCAACGGTGACAATATGCAACGTGAGTCTAATGGGAAGATAGACTTGGCCATACTTTACCATAATACTCTATTGGTGAACTTCATAATTTAAATATATAGTTCATCTAGTATACTATTTTTTTAGCACCGCATCTTACTACACGTTCATGTTATACGCTAATGTACTAATTACACTAATTATTTAAGTATTAGGAAGGCTATATTTAGAATAAATGTACCCGCATTTGAATGGAGGGATAGGGGAAGACTATTTAGGAAAACCACCCTCAGTACACCCAACCGAGATTTGAACCTCGATCTCCCCGTCATTAGCAGTCTTGTACACTGCGTGAATAGCACATTAGACTATGTGGCCTCCGAAAGCGGGTAAGAACTATTACTCAGAACAAAGGTGTCTAACATTTTTTTAAATAGCTAGAATCAGAGTTAATCGTTTCAAAATAACGTAATGACTTTTGTTATAGAAATAATTCTCATGATATTTTAATACTGTCAAACTGGAATAAAATATTTTAAAGTGACATTATAGATGTGTTTGAAAAAATGTCAGTGCATTCCAAACAAAATAAATATACTTGTATTCATATAGCCGAGTTTTTCAACGGTGAGATGTTTCCAATAGGCTTTAGAGCAGAGGGTGCCAACCTTTTTTCGCTTTCGTACCCCTTGGCAAACCATTTCCATAATTTGTGCCGTTAATTTTTTTTTTAACAAAATGTTGTTTACTACAGTAACCTAGTAGTTATTTTGGATTTATTTGTTGCAACTGAAAATAAATGGCTATTAATAGGGTTATAAAACAATATGATAATGAGCTGAACAAAGAGTATAGATATTTTTACATTCAAAAAGCAAAATTTACATAAAAACCAACAAATTTAATTTATCTATTAATAATTATAAACAAATATTTTATTTTTTAAATTGAAATAAATTTCTCAAATTTAAATATAGAATAATCCGTCCCCCGCCTCCTTCCATATCATTGAGTTAGTTTCACCACTTTTGAATAATATATTGTCTTACACTCTTTCCGCCACTAATCAAATATATTCGCGTACCCCCAAACGTCCCGTCACGTACCCCACGTTGAGAACCGCTATTATAGAGGATAGACCTTAGACAAAGATTGAAACGAGATTACAAAACAGGAAATGGTTTTCAATAGAGGTAGACCCATGCTAAAAATATTAATTCCAACATTAATAATTCCTTGTCGACCCAAAGTCTTTAAAATTATATAATCTAATGCCTTTACAAATTAATACTTTAAGAAATACTTTCATTAAGACAATGCATATAAGCTAATGCTAATAAGCCTAACCAAACACAACATAAACTAATTTTACAGAACTAAAACTTTCAAAGAGAGCTTAACGTATTTATATCTTTGATATTTTAACTTAAACTAAATATCCTTTCGAAAAAGGTTGCTTTGTTATCAACATATATTATTTTTACATTCATTAATGTTTCCAGTCTATGTCCTGAATCAGTGTTTTATTCAAGGCATATTATTTTCCACTACCAGTTTGCTAGTCCTTCCTTAGCTTCATATACCTTATAATCTAACTTAAGACTAGGACAGACACAATATACAATCCCCGGCCATTAAATCATCAATGTAAAAGGGTAAACCCATATTGTATCAATGAAAATATTTATGCCATGTTAGGAATCGAACCAGGGACTTTTATCTCAGTAGATAGACGCGCTATTGACTGAGCTTGGGTGTCAGATACTTATAAATCCTTTACGAATTAAAATATAATATTGGTTAATAATATACATCAAAGAATAACTATCTCGCACTCAAAACTACTAGTTTCTGATATTAGAATATTAAAATTCACCTTCAGATTAGAATGCTGGGCACATGGTTAGTATGTACCCAATCCTAACATTGGAGACAAATGTTATTTCTTATTGTAAAACTCATATTAATACAATTTTGCACCATTCGAACTTATAATTACACTAATTGATCTTGGTTCATACATGCATAGTTTAGAAAAAATTTATTAGCATTGACGTATAGGAAGATTGAAAATTCATTCATAAAAACATTTCTCAGTATCTCAATACACATGGCTGGTATTTAAGCTACGAAATACCCATCTCTTGAGAACCAGGTAACTTTTATTGTATTACGATATATTTAACTACTCAATTTATTCACAATAATATATGGGTCTGATATGTAATCCATGTGAGCACCGACGTTGGTCCAGACAAGATGACGCACCCGCCTTTGTCCATTTGTCCACTGGTACGTCAGATTCATTATAGGCTGCATTGAGAAGGGTATGTCAGGATACCCCGTAATCTTTTTCCAAACTCCAGTTAGGCAAATTCTGTAGCTTTTTCTCACATTCGCCCTTTCAAACTTCCTTCCTTGGTTGAAGATATGAATAACATCGTTTTCTAAATTATTTCCAAGAATATCAATTTCATGGCATAAACTGCCATCTATGATTGTAAATACGAAACCCTTATTTTATGTTTGCCTGGGAGCGCATTTTATTGTATCACAATGGCATAGCATAGCTCCCATTCATATGCCACCCCATACCCCTTACAGAAGACACCCCCGCATATAGCGTGTGTCAGGCTCCACCTTTCTGGGACCTTTAAACGCTGGAGTTCGGGACCTCGGGACATTTAAAAGACCTTGGAAGAATACAAGTGTTCAGCAGCAAGCAACCTGCGCCCATTCAAACAAAATGTACAGGTAGCACTGCAAGGGGTTGGTAAACCACGACCTATCATTTTGGCCACGAACGTCTCTATAAACTATCTCAGGTAAGAGTGTGGTTAAGTGACAGTTAGCTAAAAAATTACCAGATCCACGCTCATGTATGCATTCGGTAAGCCATATGTGTTGATTTGTTGTCATTTGTGGAAGTCGAAACTTTCACAACAAGCAATTTTTTTTAAATTTTATGATTTATGAAACCGTTTATACATCCTCTGCTAGCACCAAGATTTCAGTTATCCCCACTCCTATGACAAATGGACTATACATGGCAAGTGCATCCCTTTTCTATGAATAAGTAGTCAGATTACCCTTCTTGGCTCCCCTATGGGGCAACTTACAAGATAAGTCTTGGTGTAATCTGTCATGGTAATATTGTTACTTATCAGGATAAATGAAGTGTACATATATTCTAGTAATTTTAAATTGTATGTATCTTTATGATATCCTGAGCTATTCCCAGCTTTCAGTAACTAATCTGAACACACATAAAGAAAAGCAGACATAAAAAAATGATCGTTTAATTTAAGAAAGGTTGTAAAGCAACAAACTCACTAACCAACCTCCCTAAATTGCATTTGGTGGTGAAGATTGCACTCCACTCCTCCGAGTCGGAATCACACACACAGGAGCTGAGCTAGCTTTGTGATGCAGTTATAAATACTGAATAATTTATTTCAATCGTTTGACTGTGATTGATTACAAATATTCCTATCTTTAATCATTATAATTATTTGGGATGTACACATATAATTTCAATTTATTTGAAAAATATCTGGACCTGATAGTCAAACTTGGGACTTTATGCTCTGTGTAAATACTCTCACTCTGTCAACTGTCATAGATGTTAATGTTCTTGTTTGATTTTTTTTTCTTTTTAGCACCGCATCTTACAATCCGTTCGGGTTATACGTTTATATACTCTGATTACGCTAATGGTTTAAGGGATTTGGAATATTATATTCAGATGAAGTGCACCCACATTAGCAAACAATTGGAAAACCCTTTTGGGAAAACCATCCTCAGTACAGCTGACCGATATTCGAATCTAGATCTCCTGGTCATCGGCAGTCTAGTCTACTGCGAGAGTAGCGCGTTATATCACGCAGCCACTGAATCGGGTCATGTTCTTGTTCCTCACTAGCTTTTTTAAACTCATGATTGATTCCCGTTCCAATTCTTTATTAATTTAATCATAAATAAACCATCATTGTTAGGTTTGGCCAAATGGGATTGAATCCCTGCTTATTTTATAAGATAATTTTTTACCTAATCTCTATTTAGAATTATACAATTGAGTATAGTTTCCTCATCCTGTTAGCTTATATTATTATAGTTTAATTATTAGAGAACTGGTACTATCATAATGACATAATAATCCACATACTTGCTAGTGTTGCCTTGGTTGAGAGTATTAAATTTATATTTTTAAACGCCCCAATGTCATATCTATGCGATGAGGTATTTGTATGAAGATTTCTTAGACCCAGTCTAAATATCACAGGAAGAACTGCTCCCTGACAGCTAATATAGTTACTAGATCTACCTTTACGTATTAACACTTGGAAAATAAAACAAATAATATTGTAAAATATTATCATTAATGACCACAAAAAAAACTTAAAAGTTTTTCTATGCGAAATGCAGTCCTACTTTGGCTACTTCAAAGATAATTACTTCAAATTTTCTAAGAAAGTGGTATCAATACTAAAGAGTCTAAATTTTCCTTTTTGGACAGATTTGCTTATCAGTAAGCAACTCACAAGATAACTTAACACCATACTCAACCCCGAGCCAAGAATGTTAATATCTTAACAACAAGACGAACTTGAACTCACGACCTTGGCATTAATTATGGTATGTTGAAGTTTCACATTTAACTGAAAATTCAACTTTAAGATTCTTTGGTTTGAACTACGTATCCTAAATTTACAAAAATAAATGGTAGTTTAGAGTGATTGCAAGTTCAATATAATTTATATCCCAAGTCCTAAGAAAAGTATTTGAACGATCAACCACTTGACCAAGTGAAGCAAAGTATTTCTTTCCTTAGATCTAAAAATTCTAATCAAATGCTACATTTAAATTCTTGCTGTCTAAACTATACAGTGGTTTAAAACTTATTATAAAATTTACCATGATAGGGTTGGCACCCCTGTAAGAGCCTTAGCAGCCGGCAACCACAGGAAGTATCAGGTCATCTGAATGAGAAGCAAAAGATAAGAGCAAGTAAGGCGGTTAAAAAAATTGTCCTTATCCTTCAGGTGCCGATCTCTTTCTTTCAAAAGGATCTTACAAAGATAAAACACACTTCATTTAGTCTTCCCTCCTAAGTGAAAAAGGTGAACCATTTTTCCCCGTCCCTCACACCCGAATACAAACACATCTCTATCCTTCCCCCTACCCCCACCCCACCGGATTCATCTTCTAGCCGAAGCAATGAAAAGAACAACATTAGTTTAGCCTCCCGCTGAGAATCTTCTTGTCTCAGATTTCGGTAGGTCCATTATATAATATGTTGTTTTTTTTCTTTCAGGTGGATGTAGAAAAAAAATGGGAAGTGGAAACGGGGGGACTGAGGGTAGGATTGTTGCATGTCGGTGATGGGTGCTCTCACCAAAACAGTGACCTCGTATGACCTTGTGCGTAGCGCCCGTGCGTCACGTCCGGCCCTTGTGTTACCAGAAACCTGTGCAGGAGGAAATCGAAAAGACCTAATCCTACTCTCACAGCCACTGATAAAAACAAAGTCCTATCTTACCGTGTGTCGGATAGGGCCATACTCGCGAAATGTCAGCGGTTCATACGTGTAATGCCATGATGTCAGTCACCGTGCCGTATAAGGACATGTGGGAGGGAGGGGATTTCCTGTGAGAGATAGATAGTATCGGGATGAAGCGCTCACATGTTTAGTCCACCATCTGCGCTCGGTACAAAACGGAGAATAGTTCATGTCAATACGATTAGAGAAATAACAAATATGGGGCTTAGTACAATCACCATAAATGTTTATTTAAGGGTATGATTAAATGTACTTAAGCCTAAAAAGGACTATAACTGCAGAATAATAAAATTGTGTCCACAATTATCTTTCTTAAACTGGATTTCATTCATTTTTATTTTCAATGTAAAACATACTTATGTGAAATGTTTTTTAAAAGCTAAATCACCACTCTCGGGCCTTTTTTGTTTATCATATCAAGAGAAAATATAGTAGGCCTAATCGTGAAAATTTTCTAATCTGATATTATGATATATACTTAAGTTTTATTGTTTTGAAACACAAAAAGAGTGGATTTTAACATTTTCACTGTCTCGTGTCTTTCTGTCTGCCGGTGTCTGTCCACGGATATGAAACATTTTGATAGATGTTGTCTATACTTGATATCAAGATTTCATAAGGAAATTTATTTAATTTTGAGCTTAGCCCTTAAATTAAAGGCAGTTTACTGATGAGTTATTTTAATTCAAACCTGTCAAAAATGGCTTTAGCGATTTTGTTTAAAATTTATATATATGTGTGATTTTTCAATAGTTCCAAATATTTTTTAAATTTCTCTTACGATTTTGCTTAAAATACATCTGAAAAAGGTTTTACATGACAAACAATATGTATATGTTTGTGTTTTTTGGTGGAGAGGGGGGGATTCGTTTGAGGTCATATAACTATTGCTTGATATTTTTTTAATCAAACGGCTCTAGCGATTTGGTCCAAAATAGGTATCTGTTAAGTTTTTACACTATAAATAATTAAATATATTTGGTTTTCTTAAATAATAATAATATAAGTTTATTGATGACTGGTTTTTGAATTAATTGATTTAAAAAAATAGTTTTGACGATTTTGCTAAAAAAAAGTATTTGGAGACTGTTTTACAAGATAATAAATAATCTATGTTGTTTTGAATAAACTAAATCAGTTTGAGGGTAGTTTAATTTTGACCAATCTAGAAAATTTGAAATATTTGATAATTGACTTTAAGATCAAGTTCAAAATGAGTATCTAGGAATAATTTTTCATGATAAATAAGAATATATTTAATTTTTACAAATATAAATTATTTAAGAATAGTTAAGAAAAAACTTATTCTTTAGATACTTTCCCAAGCTATGAAAATGTTTGTACGATTGTGTCGTACCATTCATTTAATTGTTTTCTCATAATCACTCCAAAAATCGGGCGCGTCTCACCTAAATTCCCCACCATAGAGCCACTGTCTACTCAAATATTCATCACGGTTTATATTTAGTATAATTTATATATGCATGAAAACTCCAGATTGCTAAAATAGTATTATTATATTTTCAATTCATACATACATACATAAAGAAAGTTCCGAACAAAGTTTATTTTGTTCGCAACATTAGCTATTAAGGATTAAACAATGACCGCGTGAGTGCCCATCACATATTTCGTAGCAACTACTTGGCTTATTCGTGATAGTTTCAATAGTGGTTTTAGTACAAGTTTATGAATTGAATATAATACGAACACATCATCCTTATGTATCGTGTATAGCTTACAGGGGGTATCACTGGCTTGGGGTTGGATGCTTTTGGGTTTGAGATGAATTCTCACCTTCAGGGTGACTGTCCTAACTGGGCTGGGACAAGAGGTATCCTGCCCCTACCTGCGGGATGTTGCTCATCCGGTAATCCTGGCAGAGTACCTCCTCATCGCGGCTCTCGGGTAACGTCCAGAGGGTTTACCTGATGAGTGGCTAAATATCTGGGGAGGCAAAGATAAATGTATCCTTTATCAATGGTTGATATCGTCTGTGTGGAAGTGAATGAAGGGGAGAAGGCCCCCTCTACTCACCACACCCTAAGATGTTGCTAGCTAGTACCTATCGAGAAAACTTGTGAAACCCCCTTCATGAGGTCCCCACTGGGCGAATTACGTTGAAGCCCTCTTAATGTTATTGCTAAGGCTAAGCGCCTGACCTACGAGGGGTTAACGCCCTTACGTGAGCGTTTCAACACTCACGGAAGGAGGAGCCAACTCCTACCACCGATGGAAACTAGCCAAGTTGAAGGTGTGTTCCTAGCTGTCCGGTAATGACAGGGATTGACGGCAGACACGGTGTCGTTGGTCCCTAGATTGCCCGCTGCGCGTGTTTACGTGCGTGGCTACGCTCGGGGGAAACAGTCATGAGCCTTGAAAGAGGTATTTCATTCCTATATTCTGGCTGATGGCATGGCAGGAAAGTTTCCACTTTGAAAAGTCTTGAACTTATATAAGGTGTCAGACTAGTGACGTAATAGAGCCCTTAATGTATAGCTTACCAAATATCCTGTGCCAGGATGTTATTCTTGCTCGTCTGGTTGACGATTCATGAAGATGGAGAAATACACAGGGAATCCAGAAACTTTGAAAGTGTGTGAAGGGGGGTAAATAAAATGAAAGGGGTTAGGGGATCCAGTTATTATCTCTCTCCAAGAAAACTAAACTTAAATTACTTTAGAGTATATTTGAAAAGGTTTTGGATAGCACATTTTTGTGCCTATTTTTTGTCACAATATATTATAAGAACACAGTAGTAAAGATGGTTTAGAAATAAATAACAATTATTTAGCGGTCAACATTAAAAATAATATAAATATATTAATATATTCGCATCGGTGGTCGCATGGTCACACGCGTCACTCTCGCAGTAGGCCAGATTGCCGGTGTCAAAGAGATCGTAGCTCGAAACCCGGTTCAGTGTATTGAGACAGTTTTGTCCTGGATGGTTTCTCACTCTTCCTTAACGTAAATACAGATATATTTACTCTAAAATCCCTATAATATTAACACAATTAATGCATGCATGTTACTCGAACTGTTACTAAATCACGGGGTGAAAAAAAATATTTTACCGGTATTATTCTATCGGGAATTATTATTTATCAAAAGTGACAGCTGAAGATCATAATGATTTGGCGTATGGATATACATTATAGTAGTTTTAGTAAATTTTAACTGTAATTTTCCTAGGTACCGTGGTCTTATTATAGCTGCACTTTGTAATTGAAATAAGTCTAAGACCTACACTGGCCTTGACCAAGTTTCTCTCGTTTAGGGTTGTAACTCTAGTAAGAAATATTATATACATATTAGAAAGACTTACACATTCAATTGCTTTATTAAAAATGAAAAGTATTTAAAATACTTGTATTAAATAATACGCAATGTTTTGAATATGTATGGCCAATATGAGGGGCAGTTTAGATAGTTTCAGCCCCTCTCTCCCTCAAATAAAAAGAGGGTGGTCAAGAATCTCACATTCCCGCTGCCTACCCTTCCCTCAACCCGATTATAGTCACTGGAAAACCTTATGATTACATGGAATAGCCGTCGGAAGCGGTAGCAGTCACAAGAGAGCGCATTTAGCCGCTTCTTGCTCTGACCTGTCTTCGCAATGACCCACCCACCTGTTCGAGACCATAAACGGAGTTTTACCTGAGCTTCTGCTGATACATGAGCATGGTTCACCTTCCATTCAACGTTTTTTCAGAAACAACAGCATCAACTTGTTGCACAGCCCAGGCAGCCATGGGAACATACTTCAAAAAACTTTTTTACACAACAAAACTAAACCTTAAAGTTTTCTTTCTTTATCGGACAATGAACTATATTTTCAGGACATTAAAAACCTTTGTTGTGTTTAATTTTTAAGGTTTGCCGCAAAGCATTTATGAACAGAGTATTATTTTCTCAATGCTCCTGTTCGATGGTTCATCCAGCGGGGATGAGGAAAGAAAACGGGGCATTTGATCACTCACCCCCCCCCCCCCCC
>CABFVX010000663.1:35749-50327 GCA_902151425.1 Timema shepardi
AACCCCCAGGTATAATTTATCTTCAACTTTGTACATAATTCAAGTTATATTATATTTTATAATCTGCATCTAAAATAAATTACATCCAAACTAATGTACTGTACTAAATAATAAGTTTTGAATGATAAATATATGTATTTTTAAACTTAACGTACCCCCTAAGAAATCTTCACGTACTCCAGGTTGAAACCGTGACTCATATAGAGCCTTGGATATATATTGAATACAAAAGCTACATTTTAAGACCAGGTATATGACATTATATCCAGAACTGTACATACATAATTTTGATACATTGTATACAAGGCCTCGTACATTATTTTATCTATTAGCTGAAATTACTTTACCACTACAGTCTTGACTTTATGACCCTTCCCTCGTACCCCTCCCTAAAGTAAATTTATGGGTGCACCACTGCTCGTGTATCGGCTGTACATGGGTAAACCAACAAAAAGTTTCACAAATATAATATAACACTAATTCCCACTGAACACAAAAGCTCTTATCAAATCTTATTAATAAAACGGAATGGGAATGATAACAATATTTGATTATTTTTTTAAGATATGAGTTGCCTACAGCTTGAAAAATTCAACCAACCTTGTATATTATCAATAGTATTATTATTATTATTATTATTATTATTGTGTACTTTTCAGTGCTGGCCTGTTATAGGTCTTACGACTGCTGACCAGCACTATAATAAAGGAAGTTGAAATTATTATTATTATTATTATTATTATTATTATTATTATTATTATTACTAGTAGTTACGTGAACAGTAGAACTCATTCCATTCAAAAAGAGCTAAGTACATCATATTAAGAATGATATCTTGTTCTCATCGTTGCTACATATAACATTCAGATTTATTTATTTTCAATTTTAAGTTGAAGTTTCTCCTATAATTTCCTCATAGATTTTAAGTTAATATTTTCCCTTCGTGATCAAGTTATACCTAAAATAAATTAATACATTATCTAATTGTACATTATATTAAAAGAGAAAAAAGGTTGTTACATTGTTTAAGACATCAGTCTAGCAATATATAATACGACAAAGTTTTAAAAACAAATGCCCTAGGTACCCAATTTATTGCTTAGAATTATAAATTCAAATAACTTGAGATGAGCAATTAAACTAAAAACAGTTTGAGTGACCAGCGAATTGAAACGGATAGTCAGATTTAAAAACTATGAAATTGTACATACACGGCCTAGGCTCAAATAATAGCTCTGCCTAATTTCTTTAAAATTGGTCAACGCATTTGGCAGTTATCGCAGAACAAATAGTCAGACATTTTTAGTGGCTCCTTTTTGAAACGGTACAAAAATATCGATAAATCATGTGAATACGTTTTACAAACTAGCTTTAAGGAATGCTCCTGCCAAATTTCGTTAAAATTTGTTTACGCTTTTGACAGCTATTGTGTAACATAGAGCTGGACAAATAAACAGACGGGCAGGGCAGTCAGACGAGATGTCAAATGCTCAAATTAAAACAGAAACTTGTTTATCCCGATAAGATATTTCAAAGTATCATAACCTATGTATTACTTTTAACTTAAAGTAGTCCTACTAATTCATATTTAAAAATTATAATAAATCCTAGATTTAAAAAAAATGTAGTCTATATTTGTGTATTTTATTGGTTAGTGCAAGATATCCAAGTAATATTTAAATGAGTAAAAAGTATGCATACACTTGAGCTTGAAACCAGGAATGTTGGTTTAATGGGTCAATCACCCCTCCATCTGTGATAACCAGACCTATTCTTTATAATAGGTTTACTAATTTTGTATATTACTGTAAGAGTAAGTAGCTACAATATATTGTTTAACAAGCTCTAGTGCCTGCAGACTTCCAACTAGTGACTTATCGTAACTTTAATCTATGATAGCATCAATATAATCCCGGACTCTTTTTAACAACTTAGCACAAATGTTCAGTCAAATTTTCATGGATGTGTATTTTCAACCCAACAAAAATTTAAACTGTGGAACTTTGCTTACTAAAATAAAATATTTATTTATTTAGCACCACGTCTTACTACCCGTTTGGGTTATACATTTAAAAACTAATTACTTTAATAGGCCAAGAATTGGAAATGTTGAATTTAGAGGAAGTGAACCCGCATTCGCGTTGAGGCAGAGTGTATAATCATCTAGGAAAAACCATGCCCAGTTCACCCAACCAAGATTCAAACCTAGATGTTTTCGTCCTAGGCAGTCTAGCTCAGCACGAAACTAGCGTGTTAGCTAATTATGCCACCAAGGTGGGCAAGTAAGAAAGAAACTTTTGCCCAAACGTAATTATAGGGAAACAAACTTTCAAAGGTTTTTTTATTGTGACTAGTATAAATATGAAAACTACACTTTACATGATAATTTTAAATTTTTGCAATGATCCTTACCACCCGTCTGAGCTAAATATGTTTAATTGCACTAAAATGTGGTATAGATAAGAAAGGTAAAATGTATAGTAAAAATAGTGGGAAACGTTTTAGGAAGAAACGCCTTCTGTAACTTACACCTGGTTGTAATTCAAACCCCAACCTACCAATTATTCGTCAAACCAGACTATATGAGCTTAACGTTTAATATAATATTTAGCACCGCGTCTTACTACCCGTTCGGGTTATACGCTTAGCTTAATGTTTAGTCACCCGCCTCGGTGGCGTAGTTGGCTAACGCGCGAGTCGTGTTGAGCTCGACCGCCGAGGACGGGGAGATCGAGGTTCGAATCTCGGTCGGGTGAACTGGGAGTGGTTTTTCCTAAATGGTTTTCCACTCTCCCTCCACGTAAATGCGGGTTCACTTCCTCTAATTCAACCTTCCCAATTCCTAATATATTAGAGTAATTAGTACTTAAAGCGTATAACCCGAACGGGTAGTAAGACGTGGTACTAAATATAAATAATAATGTTTAGTCCACGTGGCCACAGATGCGGGTACGTGGTTGGTTAGTGTATCAACTAAACCAAACGATCTTATTTAACATATATTATTATAAATGTTCAGTCTCTTGATGAATTTATAACCAAAACCTCTTGAAACAGGGCCAATAGTCAAACTGCCCGCAAGATTCGGTTAAAATTAATGATAAGATAACCTACACATTTCGAATTCAAATGCAGTTGTTTTTTTACATCGTTGTAAAACAAAAAAGGTAACACTACAAACTCTATCTGAGGCCGTCATCACACGTCGTGATAGCGAACGTTTAATCTTTGAGTTGCGTCATTCTAGAAACAAACCGGCGCGGCCCACGGAGATTTCTTTGCACAACACATTGGACATCTAATACGTGACTTCCTCAAGTTGTGGACGGACAGAACGGAGGGCAGGCCTGCAGACAGGGATACAGACTGAGCGTCATGTGACCACAAGGAACATATAACTCGTATGACGGCAAGGCGCCGCCCGAATAACTCATGTGGATCCGCAACTAATCAGGCGGCCAGTAGCGCCTCAGGCCTGCTCTGACAGTTACAACATAAATCCCCCACGGATTAATTACCTGTTGCCTCGGATAGAACAGCTTTTGCTCTCTAGACTGACAGTCCTAGAACATATACAAGGGAGAGAATATAGTTTGGAAAAACACTAGGCCTGCTTTTTAAAATAGCTCTAAAACAGTTGACCATTTTTATAAAAAAAAATCTGAGTTTAAGTCTATTAAATGTAAGAACATATTACATAGAAACTAAACATTTGTACTGCTCATGCGTTATAAAACCAGATCCAGCTTCAATCACACTTTTGACCAAAGCTGTAGTTTTGTTGGGTTTTTTTTTATTGTTTGTCTCGCCGCGTCTTCACTCGTTAGGGCTGTATGCTTCCGGTTTTATTTTAAAATCTGATAATCCCATTTCCAAAAATTAAAATTATGATAAAACAGATGACTCAATTTTACGAGAAACCACTCATTCTTAAAGGCGTTGGAAGTAATATAAGCTTCCAAAGAAAACTTTATTTTTCTATAGAATTTCAAGCTTTTCCTTTTGTGTATGCAGTGGCTTATCCGTACAATCATTTTTTGCTTATCTAACCGTGGATACCATGATTTTAGAACTATTGTATATCGGCAAACCAAAATTAATAGTTACTTTTGTTTAAAAATACTAAATTCTTACTTAAGGGGTATAAAAATTACGGCAAAAGTTTGTGAATACAAACCAAACTAATGATAGTAGGTTAAAAATATATTTTAATTGCTTTGTAACTTTATTCCTTATTCTTATTCTTTAAATATTTGCCTCTGATCATACAATGGCAGTTATAATACTCGGTCCTAGCACATATTTGATTGATAGAACTAATTTCCTAGATTGGGAAATTTGTGTGTGTTATTGAAATGTTTTTATTGTTAATTCACTTTTAAACTTAAATCAAATAAATTGACCATAATTCGCATTTATATGGTCGAGTAGTTGAGTGGTTGAGTAGTAAATTCAATATTTATTTATTTTCGTTTCGTCCAAAAACTATTAAATTATATTTAAATAGGTCTTGATAAATACTTTGATAAGCTCATTTCTGGACATCTATAATAATATGCTAACTAAAATAAGACATAAAATGCAGCATTCACTGAACAATTTCCTAGCATATATTATCACGCTTATATTGTAAGTATGATAAAGGTAGAATTAAAAGAAACGATGTTCACAGTTTAGTGAGGTGGGAATTAGGAACCAATTAGGAAAAATAATTCACAGTACACACGACCGGGATTTGACCCGATCCATCCGATCACATGGGGTATAAACATCCAACAACTTCTTGAGAATGGTGAACACCGGCTATCTAGTATCACTGGTCAATCTTGCCAGCTACTGCACTAGATAACATGTTAACACTATTGTAGTTTTGGGGGTCAGCCTGACCAGCAACAACTCCCAGAAACATGTCGTTCGTCTTACAGATACTCAACACATTGTCTGAATAGGGTTACAGTATTGCAGGTAAACGGGACTATTTAATAAAAGCCCACTTACATTATGAAAAAAAAAATGTTATTATTATTATTGCATCTTACTATGTGTTTGGGTTACGCTTACGCTAATGTTTAATGGCATGGTGATTGTAAGATTTAACGTGGAATCCAAACCACAATGGAGGCCTGGTATTCCACCCATTCACAAGTTGTGATTAATACACGTCTTGTCAGAGGAGAAGGAATGGTTTAGCAATCAGATAAATCTGTGCCGGGACCGAGGATTGAACCCCAGACCTCCGGTATGGAAGTTCGACATCTTACCTCTAGACCATTAGGTCACCAAAAGTTGTAAAACAGTGTTATGTTGTAACTTGTTACATTTGGATGATTTATAACATTTGTTATAAAACATTGACATTGACATTTACATTGACTGTAGAACAAATTATTATTATTATTATTATCATCATCACCGCGTCTTACTACCCATTCGGGTTATACGCACTTACGCTAATGTGTAATGGTAGGGTATGAAGGAAGGGTTTGGTAATCAGATAAATCTGTGCCGGGACCGAGGATTGAACCACGGCCGCCAGCACAGAAGTTTGACACCTTACCCCTATACCGCCAGGTCACCTAACAAATTATTGAATAGTGGCATTTGAGGAGGATGTTGTCCTTGCTGCTTCGACTTGTGTAGTGTGAAAAATGTTGCATGGTGTAAATGGACCTTAACTCAGGCAACACTAAATGAAAAGGGCCACTGTGTTATGGATCAGCTTGAACCATTACCGTAACAAGTACTAACATGTTGACTACAGTGACCCGCCTCGGTGGCGTAGTTGGCTAATGCGCTAGTCGTGTTAAGCTCGACTGCTGAGGACGGGGAGATCGAGGTTTGAATCTCGGTCGGGTGAACTGGGGTGGGTTTTCCTAAATGGATTTCCACTATCCCTCCACGCAAATGCGGGTTCACTTCATATAATTCATCCTTCCCAATTCCTAATCCATTAGCGTAATTAGTACTTCAAGCGTATAACCCGAACGGGTAGTAAGACGCGGTGCTAAATAATAATAATAATAATTGAGTACAGTGTTGCATGCTGTGGGTCAACTTAAACTATTTTTAGCACCCGGTATTATTACCAGTTTGGGTTATACGCCTATTTATTAACCACGCTAATGGGTAAGGGATAAAGTAGGTTGAAATTAGATTAAGTGTATCCGCATTTGCGTGGAGGTAGAGTGAAAAGTCATTTAGGAAAAAATCATGTACATCAGACTGGGTTCGAACACTGATATCCCAGCCTTCGGCAGTCTAGTCTAATGCGATAGTAGCGCCTTAGATCATGCGGCCACTGAAGCGGGTAACTTTAACTATTCACGGCTGCGTTGCCAACTGTATGATCTGGATATTACTTGAATAGTTTCACCAATATTTGGCTTCTACGCTAAAAGTAAAATATCCTATAATAATATGCTTTACTTTAAATTCATTACTATTTCCCACCTGTGACCTGGGTCAGTTCTTAATTCAAGCCATATATTTTCCCCTGCCACTTAGCTTCATATGCCTTACAATCTAACTTAAGACTAGGACAGGCACAACAGCCAGTCCCCGGCCGTTAATTCATCGCTATGAAAGGGTGAACCCACTTTTCACCAATGATACATTTTTCGGTCATATTGGGAATTGAACCTGGGACTCTTAGCTCAATAGGTAGACACGCTACCGACTGAGCTAAAGTGTCGGATTATAATAATATGCTACTTGATAAATATCTTCAAAGCTTAGTATTGTGGAATCTAAATTTAAGATGATGATTACACCCTGACTCACAAGAGACATTGGTTTAGAGCCCGGTGAGCTCATAGTATTAGTGTGATTGATTTCAAATATAGTATAGTAAAATATCTATGCGCTGATACCACCAATTGTGTAATTTAGGTGTAATTTTGTTTTTGTACTGTACATATATCTTATACTCAAAAGTAGTATTCGCTAAAATACAATCCATTTAAAGTATTTATATTGATGTTCCGATGGTCTTGGGGTAAAGGGATCGCCTCACAACCCAATGTTCGTGGGTTCGAGCCCTGCCGAGGTCAACGAATTTTTACTAAGCGATAAAAGTCCATATTATAACTTTATTCGGAGGGGAAGTAAAGTCATGTATCTAGTGTCGATTGCGGAATGTAGAAGATCCCTGAAGATAAATGAGATACCTTTCCCGTAAAATTTGTATGCGCTTTCTCGCTTGTTCATAGAAAATTAAGTGCGGGCAATAACGGGAAACTATCTCACCTTCAGGACTTCTCTAGTAGGCTACATCGCATAGGCATTCACAGTAACGGGAAAGAGAAAGCCCTTCATCCCCCTGGAATCTCAAATTTAATTTGATAATGAAATATTTTCTTTTACAATAAAACTTTGTTAAAAAAAAATATTATTCTAGTCTACCTTACAATTTGTTTCTTCAAACAAGACTGCTTTTGCATGGATTCACTAAAATAACAATTTTTCCATTTATTTACATTCCAAGGGCTTCCATCCTAAAAATGGTACTTAAACATATTGAATCATTTTATATCGTATAATGATGAATAAAACATGGACCCTATTATGTGGCCGAATGGTCTAAGGTGCTACTCTCACAGCATGTTAGAATGCCTATGAAGGGAAGATCGAGGCTATAATCTGACTCGGGTGTACTGAGGGTGGATTTCTAAAATGGTGCTACATTATTCCTTCACGCAAATGTGGGCACACTTCCTAGGAGTATAGCCTTCCTCATACTTAAAATCATTATTGTAGTTAGTACATAAGCATATAAACGGAATGGGTTGTAGACGCGTAGTTCAAAAAACAGAAAAAAAGATGTGGGATTTTTAAAATAATGTCACCAAAAATCCATATTTTAGGTCATATTAATTACATTAAATTATTTATAGTTTTATGAATAGAATAAAATTATATTTGTTATTTTAAATGTAGCCTATCATATTTTATTTTTATAAATTTACTATTTGTGTACAGGTTGAAGCAAAACCTTGCGCTTTTCAATTTCTATAATTTTAGTATCTTTACGTATAAGGTTTTCAAGGCACGTGTGTGTAGGTGGGAAGAAAAATATATTTTGACCCATCCTAAAAAAATTCTGTGGGTGCCACTGAGTACATGTGCTTTCTCCCAGATGGTGTGGGTGAACGACATTAGCTGGTTGAAAGGCTGAGCGTGGGCGCTGCTATGGATGGACAGGAAATCAACCTTCGGATTGTAGACGCACAATTATTATAATAATAATTATTATTAATCATTCTGTGTTTTATATCGTAAGGCTGGAGGGTTGGCAAACCCTGATTCACAGCAGTATTGTGTGAACAGTACCGTTGAATAGCTTGTAAGTATAAGTTGACTAGAATGATATCATATTTACTTCTACCAATCTTTAATAATAATAATAATAATAGTAATTTGTTGAAAGCTTGTATCTATAATCCATCCTTTTGTTAAGTAAAAACATTAAGTAGAATAACTATGAAACCATTGAATGTAATTATTTGATTTAGACCTGTTTGATTGGATTAAACTTTTATAGTTTCTTATTAAAATACTACGTGTTTAAGGTGGGAATATAGGGGATGCGAGAAAAGATCAGTATTTTTGGAGTTTTTGGAGCAATTTTTTTTGTCCAAAACCAATAAAACAATACTTTAATACTAATATAGATTTTAATTGTTTTCACATGGTGATCTTAACAGTTGTTGAACAACTTATATCTGTCATGAGCATAACAGCATTAGAAGATAATTTTTTTAAATAAAGAGAAAAAATCGTCATTAAATTCCAGGAAACCCTTGATAGATATTAAAGTTATTTTAAGGTCACCATGTGAAGAAAATTAAAATCTATGTTTCTACACAAGCGCTATTTGATTTATTTTTTCCAAAATTCTTTCGCTCTAAAAACTGCAAAAACACTAGTATTTTCTCGCGTATCCTACATTTCCCCCCCACCCCCACCTTAAGGATACGAGGTATGTACACTAAAAAAATATTATGAACTTAAGGACTACAAAATAAGAATGTGAAGCTTACTGGGAATGTAGACGAAGACAGCCCAGCTACCACTCCCTTAACTCGGCAGGTGTCACGGGAATCTATATTTAAAGTCGTGACATGATTTTACTCGCGATAGTCCACGTAGAATAAGTTTACTTATTGTATTTGTGGTAATGTTGATATAAAACCCATGCGAGACTTCGTGCCGAGGCCGTCCCATCCTAGTGGTGACATTTATCAACTTCGAGGAACCGAACCAAGGTCTAGAGAGAGGGAGTGAATAGCAATATACTTTCCTTCGTGCTGCTCGAGGAAACATTCTTTGAACGAAGCTGGGTCAGCCCGGTTTTTTTGCGACCTAAGTTCCACCAGTTTTTTTACTTAATATTCAAGAGCCTGTCTCACCCACGGATCATGCGTTATTTAGGCACAGTACGATTCTGGTAGGGAGGAACTTGAACAAACCAATTTTCCTTCCTTTTTTTTTATCATAAAGTCTTAGTATCTGTTCAAGCTAAAAGCATATATGATAATTAAGGCTGATCTTATGACTCCAGGATAAATATTAATCTGGTGGATAAATATTTATATCTGGTGGATAAGTTAAAAGTGCGTCTTATGACTGGCAGATAGCATTTATCTGCCAGATAAAATGTATTTATCCATCACATTTTTAACGGGAGGTTTAAGTACCTGATAGCGTTTATCTGGAAGTTAAAATGGCTGTTTCCATAGTGACACATTGTTTTTAATGAGGTTTCGCCTATCAGAATATGTTTATAGGTTGAAATCTTGGTTCACGTGTTTATTAAGCACAGGCCCAGGCTATAACTATATAAAGTTAGAATAATTAATTCACACGTTTACAAAAACTGACAAGCTATTTGTAGAGTTGTAGTTTTATAAGAACAACTTATTTAAATGTGAGTACAATAAATGAAATTTGGTTAAAGCTGTACTCAACTATCACCTACATTTTAACAGTCACCGAAATTAGTACTTGCAAGACAACTTAGCATATGCGCCCACGTGACGCGATCTGTTTCCTCGCACTCGTTTAGCCACCATTATTTAACAAATGTTGAACGTTCTCACCACTCACTAGGTTGTAGCACTATCAGCAGGGCTTATACGCATGCACGCACAAGTAAAAACAGTAATAACCTTACGTCTTCTGAATAAAAATGTATTTATCCTACAGATAGCTATTTGGCAGATAAATTCAGTTCATAAGACGCGTATAACATTAAAGTGGCTGATAACTTTTATTTTGTAGATAACTTTTATCTTGTAGATAACTTTAACCTCTAAATAGAAATATTTATCCAGTTATCATAAGACCGGCCCTTACTCCATTGGGGTAGAAATAAGGAAGCAAGCATTTTTGAGTCTATATACGAGCATTTGCGTGGAAAGAGTATGGGAAACCATTTAGGGAAAAACCCTAAGTAGACCCAAGTGGGGTTTGAACCCTGATCTCCCCATTATTAGGAGACCAATATTAAATGAGAGTGACACCTTATATCATTCATCCACTTAAGTGGATTTTCGCTTTGTTATTTGCATAATTTCGTAGGTCCTAATATTATATATGAAAAGTGACAACTGCAGATAGCATGAATTGACGTATAAATTTATTAAAATGGTTTTCGTAAATTTTACCATAGTTTAAAATGTCACTTTATCTTAATTTGACTATAGGTAATGCAGCTCAAACCAGATATCGCATCGTACTGTGTGGATTTATGCGGATTTAATAAAGAAACAGTTGTTTTGGAAACAGCTAAACCGTTTTACCGCATTAAAAAATAATAAAAGTTTTAAAAATAAATGTTTTAAAATGAAAAAAAAACTATTTTCCTGATCCTAATTTCACTGTTGTCAAGTAAAGAATTCAGAAAATCATATCTCGATACGTTTACTGAGCAGAGAGTAATATTGTGTCTAATTTTCCTGTTAATTGTTTTAGGGAAGGGCTTATCTCACACCTGATTAACCGGGATATTAAATAATATACTAGTCTTGAACCATTAATCGTATTGAAGTGCAGTTTTCTGCATTGTTGATATTATAACAGTGAAATTTGAATCAGGGAAATAGTTACATTCATTTTAAAATAAACATTTTCCAATGATGTTAAACATTATTATTATTAACCTATAACAAAATCCTTGGATCAGTAATAAAATTATCTAATGACTGAGCTAAGGCATTGTAACTCACGGTTAATGTCCCTACCTCAGACGTGGATGGCTTAGGTACGATTCTAACCAATTGCCTAAATATATAGATTAAAATAAATTAGGTGGATGGGAGATTATATTAACAAGAGGGTTTGGGGAGAGATCTTCCAAGAAACAGAACCAATGGGAGATTATGGGGAGTATTGCCTAATCCAGAACAATTTTTAACAGTATATATCCGTTTAAGTGAAGATAGTTATACTAAAATACAAACACTCAAATCAAAATGACCCTAGACATAAAATTAGCCCACTTTATTCCTTCTTTCAAAGGACGTCAGTGAAAGGGAAAAATAAATAATGGTCAGCAATGACATATTAATTATTTAGTATAATTGCAAGTCATTTTCATAAGAAGACTCAAATATAACAGGTACTAATGAAATTAATATTATCTATACCTAAAACGTCCCCCCATTCGATGTTGCTGAAGAAAAGGTGGATGGAGGACAATACTGATCATATAGAAAAACAAATAGGAGGATGCCCCCTTTTAACCCCACCTCATTAATACATGATTAACAACTGTATCAAGGGTGGTTCTCCAGAATCTCCAGAACAATTGTGGAGCAGCACATTTTAATTCATGCATTTTTATTATTTCTAATCCGTTAAAATTATTACTTGGCTATAAACGAACCCAAAGTAACTAATGCCTTAGAGCGCACTAGTGCCCAACCAACGTTTAGTATTGGACCAACCGGAGTTAAAACTCAGATATTTTTAAATTGGTTGGTCAGCGTGTAAGTTACAACGGCTCAATGGTCTCAACATTGGCCAAGACCCCAAATTTACTCAGGTTTTCAAGGTTAAATATATTTTTTATCCACATATCCGTGCGGCATATCCATATTTAATTTAACCTAATATGGTTGGGAGGAATGAGGTGTATTTTGAGAGGAAATATACCTTCATGTGTGTGTAAGTAGATTGTAAAATCATTTAAGATAAATCATCCAAAGTAAGCTCCACCGAGATTCAAACTTAGACTCCCTGTCCATGTCAAAGAAGACCAAATTAAATTGACATTCAGTCTGCGTATCCATGTCTGCAGTTATAATATCAACATAATTGTTTTCATGGAACCTACTTACTCCTTTGATTTAGTAAGTTGTGAACGAGTGTCTTAACCTAATATTAATGATTATTGTTTATTTTAGTCGAGTATTCTCTTCTCCTCCCTCTGCTCTGACTCCACTGCTTAGGGGTGTTATTAAAATGTATTCACGAGCTAAGTTTACCTGGATGACAGCTCGAAATGTTACTAGAAGTAATCCCTAATATATCACTACGCCAACAGCTGACATCTATCACTTTGGATGACTGTAATGAAAACAGATGGTAATATATTAATGTGATAGCTAACCACAGTAATTTAGGCCAATATTATTTATATATTTATTTGAGGTCGGACACAAAGTTTGTTTATAGTTTTATTCCACTTAAAAAAATATTCACACCACTCTCACAAAAACTTCTAACGAACATAGCTTCAAAATGGCCACTGACGAATCTAAACCATATGATTGAACATAACCGTAAACCAGCTTTTTACAATGATGCAGAAACGCAGTTGATGAAAATATTTTATTTAATTAAATATTTCAAAATACTATAAAATAATCATAAAATCATTTATTGTATGTAAAAAAATGACAAGAAATTTCTCTTTTCCAAGTAAATACGATGCTTGTATTAAAATATATTGATTAGTGCACTATATTAAACATAACCAATAACGTTCCAAAACGAAAAATAAGTACTTTTAATTACGTTTAAAATATTGTTTCGAGTTTGATAAAAAGAAATTATTTAAAAAAATGAAATAGTATGAGAAAACTTAAGTTTACGTTATTTTAAATGTAATATAAAATAGGTAATTAAAAATCTCTACATTTATAACAAAACTGTGATCTTTTACAAGTGTTGCAACCCAAAACCTAAACATATGATTTTCGAACAGTCATCCAGATAGAAACTTATCGTGAACGGAATATACCTGTGACCCCCTCAATGATCCACCTAGATAGAATACCAGGTATCAGAGGGTCAAGCCCCACGTCTCAAATACTGCCCCTCATCACCGGAGAGTTGTTCTAGGAAACACAAGGGATACCGTGGTCCAGCTCGTAAATAAAAACAAATACCCGTGACTGGTGTGAACCACCTTCTTTGACGCGGTCGGTTCCCGAACGGTGCCTTCCGGCTGTTTCCCCGCTCCGGACCTGCATCTTACCGGCTAGGAATATTAGGCTAATATTTCTTTTTTTAGTTACGGGATGCATTCGATCCTTTCTTTTCGTAATATGAGGATAAAACATATCAATAGAAACCGATGAAATGTGTTCGACAGTGATAACTATTTTATATGGTACCGGTACAACAAAAGCGATATATTAACGACCCAATACTTCAAGAATGAATTGTTTGAACTTTGTTGTAGACACCATCAAGTCGTAAAGAAAACACATATTATATTTGAGAACAACAGTTCCTATATGCCTGTGGTAAAATTAGTGTGGTTGTCTGGTAAGTAATTATACTCTGTACAAAGGGCTGAGCTGTTTGTATTAGAATTCTCCTTTTGGTTCAAACCACCACACTGCATGTACTAGTACAGTTAGTTCTAGGAAGTTATAAGGGTACACAGTACATAGGGCTAGAGATCATAAACCACACAAATAGTTCCTGTTGACCCCGAGTTCCGATACAACTTGGAATTATTGGTTTCGAAGGTCAATATAATAAATTATCGAACTTGATTGTTTAATTTTGTGAGTCAGTATAGTGATCGCCCGTACCGTGTAGGGCAGGGGTCGGCAACCTTCTAAATATGAATAGATATTTTCTAGAATATGTTTTACTCTAGGAGTGCTAAGAAAAATATCAATTTTTATATTTGAATGCTCACCTTTTATTTGTGTGTTTATTAGTGGCAAGTTGAGAATATACACATTTTAAATGTATTAAACAAAATATAAACTATAATATTACCATTCTTCAGATTTAAATACTTGAACCTCAAATTTTGAGTAAAATTACAAAGTGGGCTTATTGTTAAAAACTTATTTATGAAGATATTAATGGAATAATAAATTGAGGACTAATGATGACTATATAACAAAGAAGTTTAATTTCAAATAATACTCGACAACCATCCTGTTATTTATCAAACAAAACTATTTAACAAAAAATGTACAACACTACAAACTATAAGGCAGGTGCCTAAAATCTGTCAAAAGGTCGTCATGGCATCCACGGGAACCACGTTGTCAACCCCTGGTGTAAAGCACCCAGGAACCTTTAAAGAAGTATGTGGCCTCCCCCCCCCCCC
>CABFVX010000663.1:50347-78086 GCA_902151425.1 Timema shepardi
CCCCCCCCCTAAAGTGTGCGATTTATGGTGTTCCATTGAACATGGGCCTACTATGTACAATGAGCTGTAAACGTGGATGTTGTTTTACTATTTAATTCAGTAGAGACTCTTGCACTGAAATAATGAAGGAAACTACTCCTATAATGACCTAGCCAGTAAATCAGCTATAATGAAATATACGAGGCTTATTATTTTCATACTTGTGTTGTTTATGGTTAAGTTTAAGCTACTAACCAAAATAAAATAAAAATTCAGAAAATTTCAATTATGTGTAAACTTAAAGTTAAATATATGTTTTGAAACAATACAATTATTTTTTAAATTTATAGCTATATCTTAAAAAACCAATTTAGTCAATAAAACCTTTTAACTTTAAACTTAGTCAGGACAAAGATATTTTTTGTATACTTCTTTTGTGTGAAATAGAATAAGTTAACTAAAGTATTTTTTATTTCGTCTTTCTACCTGTTTGGATTATATGCTTATAAACTAGTTACTATAATGATTTTAGGGGTTAGGAAGGTCATATTTATAGGAAAACTACCTGAATTCGCTTGTAAGAAGAGTGGAAAATCACTCTCAGTACTTCAGACCGAGATTTGAACCTCTATCTCCCCGTCATCGGTAGTATGATCAACTGCGAGAGTAGCATCTACAGAATTCAATTTTGTATTGTAAGATTACCTCTTTTATATGATCTGCTTGTGCGCCTATACTTACACACAACTAATAAATTATTACCTGCTTTACCACCAAGCTACGTAGAGATTATATTTAGTCCTTCACACAGTAGTAAGTATTTGATTTGTAGTGAGTTCAGTATTGAATATTGCCTGTGTGTACGGATTATAAGACACTAAGATCCCATATCACTCTTGATTTACCGAGAAGTTAGGTACACAATAAATCTCGAACCTGAGATGATATCGATGTTAAGTTTTCTGAATTTTTTAGTTGACATCAGGTAAGCAGTATTATTTTATTAGTTTGTTTTAACTTTAAGATGATTATGTTAAAATTTGGGTATATTTTTTAACATACGTTAAGATTATTTCACATGTTGCTAAACTCCATTGTTTTCTAAATTATAGAAAAGAAAATCATACAGTAAACGATGTCTTGTTTGAGCTGTATTACCTGGCTAAATTAGTTGTTATACTTGTATGAATGGTTAATGGGGTACCTATAAAGAATTCGGAGTATAGTATAATCAGAAGGTCCAAATGGTTAATATTCCGCTTAAATCAGCGATTTCAAATAGGCCATATTATATACCTTTTCTTATAAGAACTACATTTTTCCCATTTCTCAATAAAATTTAAAAGTGTATGTTCCATGCAAAAACAATTTTTTATTCATGAGTATTCTATGCATTAGATATGGGAGAGTTCTTTTCTAAAAAGCCATATATTACAATCTTTGACATTTCAAAATTACTTATTGTTTCTCAAGTTAAATGTACAGTACATTAATCGTGGGTCCACAACCCACCAAACACAGCACACATTTAAAAAGCCATATATCTGATCCGGGTCGGTGGGCAAGCAGGCTAAACGTTAAGATCACATAGTCTGGTTTATAAGTTAAAGAGAAATTGAGATATGATTGCTGACCGGGTGTACTGAGAGTGTTTTCTAAGTGGTTTCCCAGTCTCCCTCGACGTAAATGCGAGCTCAGTTGTTCTTAATTCTACCTTCTTCTTCCTTATCACATTAGTATAGCTAAGTACAAATATTCAGGACCGGTACTAAGATTAGTGCAAATATATATATAAGCACACATATATATATGCCTAAATTTTTTATATATTAGAATATATTATATCTATTTTTATAAAAAATACATATTTTACACATTATATATTTATTATATATAAATATATATTATAAATATTGATGTATAATTATTTATATATTATATCTTCATAAATATATTATATATAAATATATGTATTTATGCAAATATTTAACTATATAACACTATATATATTTATAGATAAATATATTTAAATATATGTGTTAATAAAATCTTGAACCGTAACTCTTTATATGTGGTCTAAAAGACTCTTTAATTCCGTACCATTAAATCTTTTACTGTGGACAAGTTTCAACTCAACTAAAATCAACAACTATACAATTGCCATGTGATTGAAAAAAAACACCTACTGAGCATAATCTTCCTGTTTCCCAATTAAAACTTAGGCTATAGGCATACCTGAAATAATTTAGTTGTTTGGACCGACTCATCTTATTACTCAAATATGTTTGGATATTAATTGAAGGAATTTTGATAAGTATAAAAGCTATGTGATAGTACTTATAAATAATTTGTTAACAAATTTAAATAATATCCTGAGTGAAAATAGCCTACTTAAATTCTTATTGCTATTGGTGGTGCAATCTGTATCTTTTGTGATACATTTGTATGTGCCAAGGTCACAGATACGGTATACATCAGAAACTCTTACTTACGGGAGATCAATTGCGTTCCTTGGACACTTAGAAGGGCTAGTTGCAGTTGTCAATGCTCAAAAAACAATAACTCCTTAATTAATCCATATTCATAAAATTTCCCTACACTTACTTATTCTTGCATACTTCTTTTGCTTCAACAACAGCCATACATCGAGTTATTCTTCAAACTTTTAATGTTTCTCTTTTTCACACACTCGTTTACAGCATTTAATCAGGGCCTACATGGTCCACCAGTTTCTTTTGGTCCACACAATCTATCTTCATATGCGTGCTTCATCAACTCATCCTCTCAACATGCCCAAACCAACGAAACACGCTTCTTTCCCATTGACCTATTTATTGGATTCCCTTTTAAACCACACACCTTCAGCACACATTCATTACTGACTGTCCATACGAATTTTTACACATACATTTCTTATAAATCTCATTCACACTGCATTCACCTTGCTCTTGTATTTCTCCTGACAAACCCACGCTTCACATCTATACAGCAATGTTGGTGTTAACCTACACATTTACATACTATAATTGTTGCCTCTTTTGATACCCTAACTCACTCTTTGTATTTGTCTAAATACATCTGGCCACTCTTATAGATGCTTTCACCCGTACTTTGATTTCACCATCCATCCTCCCACTTTTTCAAGACATTAGGTCCAGATACACAATATAATCTACTTATACTAACAATTTTCCATTCATACTAAGCTGAATATCATTTCCTGATCCCTCCTTATCAAAAACCACCAGCTTATTTTAGAGAAGATTCGTTCCACCTGTCGCCACATTCAAACGATTTAATGCATTCTGTAAGTCACTTTAATTCTCAGCCATTAATACGGCATCAGCTGCATAAAGACGCACGCTCACATTCATATTGTTCATTTGCACATCAATTGCGAAATCTCAAACATCTCTCGTGCACTTATACATGAATACGTTAAAAAAACATGAAGACATAACACAACTTTTTGCCAGCAATCTTTCATATCTTGTACTTTTTCCACTTTCTCTCTTGATTGCTATGACCTCTTGTGCTGCTTCCTCTCAAAGTTTATAACTAACTAAACTACTGAAATCACTGGTTAGTGATACGTTCCACATTAAACTCCATGCATACACATAATATTCTTTACCAAACAAGTATCTCATTATAAACCACAAAATCATTTTTTGTTCTGGAATCGCCTCTTTGACATTTATACAAGTGAACATATTTTGATTAAACCATGTGTTTGTACAAATAATCTTTTTTTCTAAACACAGACCCATTAGCTCATTACCAATCTTGTTTATCCTGTCATTACCAGACCTACCTAGAACTTTCTCTGAATTCTCTTTTTGGGTACCCACCCATCAATTTATTTTTCCTAACAAGATAAATTACCCCAAAGATATCTAGCCTAAATGTAATGGGGAATTTTTAGGTCACAAATTGTAAAAAAGTGTGTGTTTTAGTAACTTTAAAAGCTAGGGACAGATGTTCATGGGTTTAGCTTTTACTGCAAATAAAATAACTTTAAAATTTGTAATATTCAACAGTTAATAAACTGTAAAATCATCACTTTTTTTTTCAGAAGAGCTTATCAAATTATTTCATCTTCATTTACCTCGTGATCTGATACACTAAACTCGGTAGATATACTCCAATCATGGTAGGAATTACTCTCTGAAAGGTTTTTTTTCCTACCAATATCCTACTATATAATATATTTCTGGTAGGGAAAAGGGCCTTTCAGAAAACAATTCCTACCATGAACAGACTTTATATATGCTCCTTCTTGATATTATATTTCGTGTTTCATTCAAAAACTATAGCAAAAAGTCGGTTATCTTAAGTGACTATCATGATAGTAGGGATAAAATTCTAAATATACTTTTCTAACTATTATTCCCTCTGGGCATTATATTTCTTGATTCACTCAAGTGCCGTAACAAAGAGTTGGTTCTTAGTGGTTAGATTTTAATTTATTAGCAGACCTGGCAACCTGTTTATCCGCTTTCTTAGGATTTTCCCAAAAGGTTAACATCAAATCATTAGGTCATACCAATCACCTAAGTGGTCGAGCCGTCTAAGGCATTAGTCTCGTGCTGGATTGTCTTGACAATGTCGGGTATATAAAGACTCAATTCCCGGTTGGGTCTACTGGAGTGTTTTTTCTAAATGGTTTCCCATCTTCCTTCCACATAAATTCGTGTAGATTACCTCTATAACCCTTCCTTCCTCAGCACTACTATAGTAATAATAATAATAATAATAATAATAATAATCATACATATGTATTGCCTGATTAGATAGAAAGACACGGTAAAAAAAACGCCATGCCCTCATATGTCAAGCTGTGAGTGACTTACTCATACTATTCAGCTTATGTTTTTATAGAAAGTGAGCGATAAGTGGACTCTGGTGACAAAACACACAAACAAATATTTGCACAAATATGGCGCCACTTATATTCCGAGTTATTTATATCGATAGATCGTGCAGAGATTTGTGTTGGCCGGTCCATCTCTCTTGAAATGTGCGTGGGGACCACTTCATTTATTTCAGACATGTATACCTGTATGCCACACACACTAACTACCTCATCCTTCAACTCGGGAACCAGGGTGGAACTATCCTGTCCAATTTATATAACAAGGTTCCAGTTTAGGAAGTCGATCGGTTTTTCTGGTCCAATTTAACTTGATATGTCTATTTGGTTGTATGGATAAGAAGGTGGAAAATCCACTTGAGTGGTCTGGTAAGATTCTACTATACTGGTTATCCAACGTGTGCATCCAACTTGTAAATTATATTTATCTATAACAGTGATTTTATTATAATCACACTATAGTAGAACCTGCTAAGTTTTGCTATTTAGGGGGCAAAACCCATTTTAATAAAATAAATATAGTTAAGAACTGTATTTTAATAAAGTATACAAATAATTCTCTAAATAATGAATGATAAAATAATAATTAAAAAATTGCATATTATGATTAAATCCAGATTCCAAAGGTAAAATAATTTACACTGTCCATATTTCAAACGTGTTAGATTTGATTACGAGGCTAGAGGGGAATACATAAGTATTCAACTATTTAGGCACATTACGAAAGTGAATTATGGCTTTCAAATCTTAAAAAGGCTTACATGGCAAATATATTATATTTATGAATTATTGGTCTTATAAGTATGTAGTTTATTACTGTAGTGCGAGATATGGATATATTATATCATAACCTAGCTCTCTTTGGAAATATTTTTGCATTTCTCCCTGTTTGTTTAAAATTTATTGGATGTTTTTCCAATTTAAAAAAACGAGCTATTTAATCACCAAAACACCTTAATCTGTTTGACAACATTTTATTGGGAGAGATAGATAATGATATTGGGTTCATTTATATAACTAGCTAAATTAACATATTTTATTTGGGAGGACGTAAATTATCGTGGTTTATTAGTTCACACCTAGATAAAATGTTGCCTAGAAAGCTACCACACTCGTCAAGCAGCTTTCTACCGTCTGAAATATTAACTGACTGAATATGGAAAGGCTATCATGGAATTACGATTAAATTACGATGAAAGAGACATCTTTCAACATTATTATCTTTGACTTGTTTATTATTGTTATCACAACGTACTGCCTGTTCAGGATATACTCATATCTAGTAATCACTCTAATGGGTTAGAGAGGAGGATGGAAGCATTTTAGAGGTAGTCTACCCACATTTGCGTGGAAGTAGAGGGGGAACGTATTTGGGAAAAATCACCCTCAGTAGACCCGACCAGGATTTTAACTCCAATCTCCCCATCTTCAGCAGGCCAATGTGGTATGAGAGTGACGCCTTGAATTATTCGGCCACTGCTTCTTACTACCCATTCGGGTTATACGCTTATATATTGTGTTGGTTAAAATGTGTTGGTTATTAGGAAGATTTAATTAAAGGAAAGTGAACCCGCATTTGCGTGGATGGAGATTGGCAAACCATTCAGGGAAAACCACCTTCAGTGCACATGATCGGGATTGAGCCCCGATATCCCCATCTTTGGCAGTCTAATTTATTACAAGAGTAACGCCTTAGACCATGCGGCCATGAAAATTGGTGGTATATTTGTTATTTTAATTAATTATACATATATATATATATATATATTGCTTACCTACACCCTACAATAGTGGGCCCGATGGTAATTTATCTAAATATTTTTCAGTTTTAGTAAGTTATTCTTAAACACATTTGTAATTATAATCTACAAACGGGTATGCATATTTTTCCTAGCCCCATTTCTTGCTGCCCATTCGGGTTGTACGCCTGTATGCTAATTACGCACATGTGTTAGGGATGAAGACGGTATAATTTAGACGAAGATTATCTGCAATAGCCTGGATGGAGAGTGGACATTAATTTATTAAAAATCTCTCTCAGTACACCCTACTGAGATTCTAACCATGATCTCCACGTCATTGGCAGTTCAGTAAATTGTTAGTGTGATGCCTTATAGGGCCTCTACACGATCAGTCAAACTGCCAGTATTAATAAAGTAATAATTAATACTGGCAGTCTGACTGATCGTATAGGGGCAGTACTGATAGACGGACTTACGAAAATACTGATGTCATCCGAATTTTCTGATCACATCAGTCCCAGTCCATCAGTCTTGCAAGTGGTGGGAGAGACTGAGAGTATACGCGCGTTCGTCGGTTCTTCCTTCAGTCTCGGTAGCAAACATAGACTGATCACGCCTTTTCCTTTTAATCCATGTTGCTGCACGGTTAACGCAATAACTAAGACTGATAAAAATAATGACGCTAAGGATGACCGTGTAGGCTCTATTAGGTCTTAGACCATTCGTCTATCAGGAGGGGTATATACGTGATAATCATATATATGTTATATAAATATTACTTTATAACAAAACTAATTTGTAAACGACGAACGAAAGGTTTATATTAAACATTTTAGAATGTTTCGCGTAGCCATTTTCTTTACGTTGGTTTTCCCATTTTTATCATCTTAAAGTAGCAATCGATTTAGCTTCTCTGGTGGGAATGTGGACATGTTGGATTTAGCCAGATGCCTTAGCTCAGGGTTAGTGACACACACACACACACACACACACACTCACTCACAGTGCATACTCAATTTGTCAATAATTTTGGAAGAGGTTAAATTCTGGAATGCCAGGCCTCCACCATGGTTCGGATCCCACGTTAAACTGCAGGTCCTCCATTTCATCTCACAATCAGCCTACCATTACACATTAGCGTAAGTGCGTATAACCCAAACGGGTAGTAGGATGTGGCGCTAATAATAATAATAGTATAAAGGACCGTTTATAAAATACCAACCTTGGTTTGATGGTATTTATTATGTAATTATTATTATTTTATATGTAGTTGGCACCATTTATCTAAAGTTATATACGTAGATGATAGCTTGTATATTGATGTATGAACATATGAAAGTAATTTTAGTAAGTTTTATAACTATCGGACACGGTCATTCCTATCAATATACAACTAAACCTGCCTGAACTATCAACAGAAATATATTATTTTAGCACAGCGTCTTATTACCCGTTTGGGCTATAAGCCTATTTACTAATCACGCGAATAGTTTTAGGAATTAGGAAGGCTCTATTTAGAGAATGCCTACCCACATTTGCGTGGAGGGAGAGAGGAAAACAATTTTGATAAAGCCACGCTCAGTACATCCGACCTAGATTTGAACCTCGATCTCCCTTACAATAAGTAGTCAAGTTTATTACGAGAGTAGTGCGTTAGACTATGCGGTTGCTAGAGTGTGTGAAAAATAGTTGAAATAATGACTAAGAAACCTATATACCCGCAAACTATCTAAAATTATTCCCTCAAAGGATAGTTTTGAAATTATGATGATGTAATTTACAATTAAAATAATAATAGTAGTAATAATAATAGTAGTTATAATAATACTGGCTACTTTACATCTTAATAATATAGCAAGGTTGGTCGGGGGGAAATATATTAGGACAACAGAGAATGCCGCGTGCCGAGATAATAGTCTCACGCGTCATAAATTAACCAGCCCTGTTATAGACTTTCTACCTTACCCCCGAGTATCCAGTCTTAATTTTAAATCCAAGATTGTTTATTTAATTTGGCAGTTTAGTCCTCAAGACTTTCCTCACTAAGAGTTGTAGAATCGACAAAATCAAGAATCAGAGCCTTCACAGAAATTATCACTGAAATATATATTTTAATATTAAAAACTACAAACAACACTTTAACGTTTCCTCACCAACCCTAATCTGTCGTCCTAACACGGGTTCATAAAAACACTCTTTGGCACTTTAGTTAGGTAGGATGATGTGCTATTCAAATGTAATGTATCTATTCAAGTGCAAAAAGGAATTATTTTGAAACAAGGTAAGGCTCTTTAGCAGGGTACTTTATGGCTATTTGTAAATATATCGTAATGTTATTCCTGGACGTTCACATAACCAACGAGGAATGAAACCTATTTCACAGGTTTCTTGAAAGTCTACCCTTATATAGGACTATATGTTTTGTAGCTTAGTAAAAACACTAATACCCACATACTTCAGCGGTCTCACGGTTTAAGGTATCAATTCTCGCAATAAACTGGATCTTCATTGACGGGAAAATTGGGGCTCAAGTCCCGGTTGGGTATACTAAGGACGTTTTTCCTAAATTATTTTCCAATCTTCCTACAAGAAATGCTGGTGCACTTCTTCTAAATTTAACAGTTCTCGCAGCTAACCCAATAGTGTATTCATGGGGTAGCCCATATGGGTAGTAAGTTAAGACGCAGGGCAGAAAATTACAAAAGATTACAAAATACTTATTTTTAAATAATTGATATCTTAAGGCAGAGGTAGCCAATCTGTACTCCGCTAAATGGTAAATAAATGTCTAGAATATGAATGTTATGGTCATACTTACTTATTCTATGGCATTAGGAACTCAAAAGTTCATTGATGCACTTACAAAAGTACACCACCTATCCCTGTATTGATCTAGTTCTATCCAGTACACCTCATTATACCCTATCTCTTTCAGATACATTATACTGTTAGCCTCCCATATTCAACTAGGTCTTCCCAATGGTCACTTCCCATTAAGTTTGCAAGTCAGTATCTTGAACAAGATTCTAGAATATCACATTTGCGCTGCATGTCCTGCCTACCGTAATCTACAAGATTTGATTATCCTAACATTGTCTTGTGATGGGTACAGGGTATGTATCTCATCATCATATAGCCACCTCCCCCACCTTTTCAGTAGCCTCATTCATTTTTTGTTCAAATAATTTCATAAGCAGCTTGTTTTCAAAAAACCTAAATTTTTTTCGTCCTGTAAGGTAAGGGACCACGTTTCACACCCATCGAGAACAACCGGTAAAAATTTTTTTGTATATTCTGGGTTTTGCATTCGTTGAATTTAGGCGAGATGTCAACAACTTACTGACCGAGGGATAACATGCTTTTTCCAACTGTATTATTTTCCTTGTTTTCAAACTAATACAATTATTGCTAGTTAAAGTTATTTTTAAATATTTAAACTCATTAATCCTGTTACATTATTGTCCACAATTTGTGTTAACTGTGTGATCATATTCTTAGTTTTTGTAACGTTCACTTCTAATCCAATTTACTTCTCTACAAACTTCTGCTCATTTTTGTTCATACTGTAGTTAATCTAAGAAAAAGAACTTATATCTGTATATAAAATGTATATTCTCTCAAGAACGATAATTTGTACTAGTGATCTATTCGTAGGGTGGAGTCCGTAAGATATATCCATATTTTATTGTAAACATGGCTGCCAATCGTTTAAAAAAGAAAAAAGGCCAGATTCAAGCGTATGCAAAACAAACGAAGGGTAACTATTCTTCGTGAAGTGTATGGATATCAATAACAGGGCCCGCATTCACCTTGTCGAGTAGAAACAAAAACACGTCAAGTGATATATGATTTGCAGGGAGTGCTCTATTACCAGGCGCCGCGCTGACCCGGCAGTAACCTCTGATGTGGGCGAAAATCAAGGTGTATGTGGGATGCTGTGTTCCAAATATGATGAAACTTGAAATGAAAATTTTACGGTTAACTTCCAATAGGAAACATTTCCGGCAAATGTTTTCACGACATATTGTTTACACGTCTTACATTCCAAAGACATCTCGTTTGCTTCGTGAACATTCCGGAAGCATTATGCCTACGTTTAAAATAATATAGGTAAAACATACTTCAGTTCCATAATCTACATTTTGTAAGGATATCACGCTTAAGTCCTAAATATAATAAGTAAATCATGCTGATCACACATTATTCCAGGGAAATCGTGTTTACTTTCAATATAATACAAATATAATATGTTTATGTCCTTTGTATCCCATGAATATGCTGTTTAATCCCCAAAAGCCCTAGTGACATCTCGTTTACATTATAAGTATCCCAAAAACACCTTTGGTTTCCAGCATAATTGATTCCGGAAGGAATATGTTTAAGGTATCCGAGGGACAATATTTTATAATTTACAAAATTTTATTTACTTTACTTCCATTACTGTTTTCAGTTGTGATATAGATGTCTTATCAAAGGTGAAGGAAGTGTTTGCAATCAGATAAATCTGTGCCGGGACCGAGGATTGAAACCCCAGAACTGAAGTCTGTCACCTACCCCTAGACTGCCAGGTCACCTTTTTATTTAATCTTGTGTACAACATAGCTATCTTGAGAATATTCTAGATCTCTTTTAACGAATAAAATATTTGACAGTGATATATGTAGTATATATTTCAATCACCATGCTTGTGGTCCTTTTGCCGCTTTGTGGGAACATGACATAGTACAGGATACAACTGTGGAGGCTGCCTAAACGTCGTGCCCACAATAAGATGATGAGATGATCGTGATTATGAAGATGTGGAGCCAGTGGAAATCTTAGACCTAATTTAAACATAATTAAACAGACAAATGTGATCATAGGAACTGTTTACTTTTCAAGATAAATACCTATGGTACCACCATCAATCGAACCCGGGTCTTTTAGATCTGCAGCCAGGGGCGCTGAACACAAGACCAAGAAGCTGGTCACTTATCCTAGGTATGTAATAATTAATAATATATACCATATATCAAACACGTTTTGCCATCAAATGGACCATTTTATTTATTTCCAAATATTATAGAAAGGCTTACATTATTTTTTATCATTTATAATTCCAAGGACATCCTGTTTTCTAACCATATGTTATAATATAACCATCCAGATTATATATCCAAATATCATCCTATTCACATGCTCTATATTATTTTATGTCATAAATGTTCAATTGCCATTACGATATTAAAAGGATATTCTATCTATGATATATTAAACCGTTGTTAGATGATTATAATGAAGCCAGGGATTTTTCAAACAGCCCCCAACAGTCTGATTCAAAGATGTGATGTTTATGCGAAGTTGGAAGGCCAACATATATAAAACCTTTTTTATTGATAAGTTAATAAATTTGTACCATGTACATCTAAATAAAATTTCATTTTTTATCATATTTTTTTACTGGTGAAACACAAAAACTCCTGTAGATCTTGGTTGATTTGCGGACCTATGAATACCAGAACTTTTTTCTCATTCACATGAATAGAATACTACGAACTTACAAAGTTCTGAACATTTTTTAATATCCTGTACACATTATGCTATGTATAAAAAATGTTCTATGAAAACAGTAATAAACATTGGAAACTACGCATACGATATTTATTACATGATATTTATAACCCAAGCTTTATATTTACAGTCTGTAGTAGAGAAATAAAACATGTTGTAACAGAGGGCTTATGATGTCATTCATTGTTCACAGCACAACATTGTTTCTAAGATAAAGTATTTCTTACACGTGTAGTTAATATAGTGAGCTGGCTGTAGACATTAAGTTCCAAAAAGACCTAAAGTTGTAGGGGAGACAAATAAACAAACAAAAGTGAGACCAAGCTATGGAGTTGCGCAGATTTAATATGGTATCACCCGCTTCCGTGGCCACGCTACTTTCATGTTGAATAAGACTGCCGAAGGCGGGGAGATCGTGGTTCGATCCTGGTCGGGTGCATTGAGAGTGGTTTTCCTCAAATAGTTTTCCATTCTCCTTCCACGTAAATGCCGGTACCTTTTCTATAAACTCTACCTTCCTATTGGTGTTAATATGTTGATAGCTTATATGGGTAGAAATTAATGGTACTTATAAAACATAAACAAAAAATTAGCACAAATAAGCTATCAATAAACACAGATAAGCTAGCAATAAACAGAGCTAATTTAATTATAAACATCGATAATCTAACAATAAACATATACAATCTGGCAATAAACACAAATAATCTAGCCATAAACATATTTAATCTAGTCATGAACACAGATATTTCATCAATAAACACAGATAGGTTAATTATAAACACAGATAAGCTAACGATAAATACAGATAAACTAACAATAAACACATATAAGCTAACAATAAACACATATAAGATAACAATAAACAAATATAAGCTAACAATAAACACAGACAATCTGGCAATAAACCCAGATAAGCTAACACTAAACATAAATAAGCTAACGATAAACATAGTTAATATCATAATAAACACATATACTCTAGCAACAAGCACATATAGTTCTAACAATGAACACAGATAATATGACAATAAACACAGATAAACAATAAACACACGTAAGCTACAACAAACTCAGAAAATATAGAAAACACAAATTAACTAAAAATAAACACGCAATGTTATTATTCTGTCAGATTTAGATAGGAAGACACTTTTTTGACAAAAACAAGACCCACCAAATTAATTTTCATAAATATACATATGAAAATTAATTTAGTGTATATATATATATATATATACGTAATTCCCTGTGATACGCAGTTGTCACAGTTAATATAAAATATAAATATATATTATACAATGCTAATAACAATATTAAATAATATCAATGCTAACTGAAATATAAAATGTTTTTATTCTCTTTATAACTTTTCCTTCCATAGTCTTACTGTGGTATCTGTTTAAAAAGATGAACCCAACGATAGTACTATGTTCTTTTAGGTCCTCCTAGATTATTTGGAACTCCCCAGGCATGTAATTGACCCTCTAAAACAACGTTTCTCAAATGTTTTCTATCGCGACCCTAAACATAATATTTTTTCGGACTGGTGACCCAAAGGGTCATGACAGGTAGTTTAAATTACCTATTATAATCATATTAGTGTATATTAAATTTAATACTTAATTTAAATAATAAAAACAGAATTAATTTCACTGTGAGATATCTGGAAAATGTTGTCAAAATCTACGAGAGTGTCAATCCAGTTGCTTCAATATCGACTCATTATTGGCACCATTTAGAAACGTTCTCCTCATCTTAGCAGATTTGAATACTTAAACTACAAGTCAATGAGACCTATTTTAATTCCAGGTGATTCTGAGGAAGATATATTATATTTATAAATGGATTAATCATGATCGATAATTAATAAATACAAGGATTGTCCGACATCTCAGCTCAGCTGCCTACTGATCTGATGGTCCCAGGTTCGATTCCCGAAAAGGCAGAAATTTTATCATTGATAAAAATATGGATTTACTCTTTCGTATTGATAAATTTACGGCCGAGTACTGGGTGTTGTGCCTGTCCTAGTCTTAATATACATGATCAGACATATGAAGCTACGACAGGCCTAGCAAACTGGTAGTGAAAAATATATAATTTGATTAAAAAACTGATCCAGACCACTGGTTGAAAACATTAAAGGCTGTAAAAGTAATTGACAAGACTAGGTTTTTATTATCAGTGGGATACCTTGACGGATTGAACTATGGCCCTATCTTAAAAGTTGAGGCATAGTTTAACCAAGATATAAAAACTTGCTTTTTTTTAGCGCCACGTCTTAATACTCCTTTAAGTCATACGCTTGTGTACTAATTACGTTAATGGTTTTGGGGATTATGAACATTATATTTAGAGGAAATGTACCCGCACTTGCGTCAAGAGAGAGTGGAAAACCATGTTAGAAAAATCAACCTCAATACAACCGACCGAACCTTGATTTCTCCGTCATCGGCAGTATAGCCTACTGAGAGAGTTGCGTGTTAGACCATGCGGCCATCGAAGCGGGTGGAAGCTTTCTATAGTTCATGGTAAAGGAAGGTTACATATATCTATATTAAACTCTGTTGTAGACCATGTGCTGATATAGGCTGTGTGTACAGTACATAAAGTGTATGCTTAATACACTAATAATACTGTTTGAAATTGGAACATCAAACATACGAGTTATTATTAGATGTAACATTAGAAATGCTAGCTAATTTACATCAATACTACCCACCCCGAGTAATGCCGATACTCATATACATCCTGCAATATAAAAATATTCCATAAAGCTACTCTGTTTTAAATAAGTGCTTTACTCACTCATTGTATTTTCTGGCTTAGCACGAGTTCCATGAATGACAAGTTCACACAAAATTATATGCTGAAGTGAATACTGACACACACATGAAAGGTGGATCAACGAGACACTTTCACGAGGTGACCTAGGCCTACGCTGATTGGCTTAACCGTTTGACAGAAGACCTTGTGTGATCTACATTGCAAAATCATCAGATCTCCGGAATGACGTGTCAATATGACAACGGGTGTTCGAAAAGAAAACATGCTTCTGTCACGTGTTCGCAAAATGACCGTTATATTTATAATATTATGATTTCCTTTTTCTTGTATCCATCAACTAGACCTATATAAAGCTGGTGGTCAGCTAAGATTGTTGACTATTAATTCCGACTCAAGCACAAGAGGTCCATGTCTAGACGTAGACATTTTTACACCACGATAGGAAAATATAAACTCTACTTATTTTGTTAAATATTTAAATATTACGACCTATATTGGGTTTGATGTTTGAACACTTAATTAATTATGTAATTAAAATCATTCATGTAGGCGTCAATAATGTATCACTAGAAGATTTATTTTGGAAGTTAAATTGATTTATGGAACACTTAATGTTTCCTTTTACTACTTGGGCGATACTCTCTTTGTAGCACTTAAAGTTATTAGTCAGTAGCTTTTTTTTCTTTCTTGGTATATTTAATTTAAAATAAACTTTATTGCACTTGTAGTTACCAATATTTGTTAAACTTTAAAATTTGATTATATTTAAATTAAAGATAAAATTTAGAAGACATATTTAATTTGGAGAAATCATAAAATTAATTAATATTTGTTAATCAAGAACTTATAACTTTAAACAATAACTTATATTTTTAGTGAGAAATTACCAGTATTCTAAAATTGTATTGCTTTGTTTTTTATTATAATAATGAATATTAATAAATCAAAATCCTCTCAATTACTTCAAATTTGGTGTAAGTAATAGTCCCACAGATGTTTGGGTTATATTCTGGAGTCAAAGCTTTGTGTAAATTTATTTTTAGCATTTATATTTGAGATTATATTTAACTTAAAATTGAATGATTTAATCTGTTTGTTTATTCTGAATTCACAAGGGTGATTCTGGTGCTTTGTTAACCACGTATAGGATCTCTTTAAGATTTTTTATTATTCTACTAACAAATTATATTATTTCTCTTGAGTCTCTTCCAGACTAATCCATATAAATAAATAATGTATTACGTAACTCTTATATTATAAGTTTCAAACATAGTCTTCTTCAAGGACTACTAATACATTGAGATTGTGTATAAGTCATCAATTGTGCTGCGCAAGCTCCTTATTTATATATATATATTTCAACACTACTCATTCCGCCCTCTAAGGCCATGTATTACTTATATACCTCTATTGTCTTATTTTGAATAAATAAGTCTACTTTTGTTAAACTTGAAAATTATCCCTTTAATTGTTTTTATATTAATTTCCATTTTTATTTCGCCCACCCTCTTCCCGCCTGTTGTGGCCTCTAGCAGTTAGAGTTGGAGGTGGTGACCGGTTCATGGTCTTTTTTTAAGTAAAATTTATAAGAGGAGTCGTTTAATCAGAATGGAATGCGGACTGGTGAAAACACAATAATAATCCGCATATGGTTAGAGCAAATCTATAGAACTTAATACGAATTATATTTATCAAAGCCATCATTGGTATTTATGTGAAAGTTTATCCTAACACCTCAAACCACGGGGCCATCTAGTCTATTAAAAATATTAATAGTTATAATAATAGCAACTTAATACATATTTCACTAATCACTTACACTTCTAAAATTATCAAGTAGGCCAAAAGAATAAATGTGAATCTAATAATTGTATACTGAATGGGGCTTGAACAATTTAAAGTTATTACAATCCTAATAATACATACTTTGTTTTATAATTATAATATTGTATAGGTGTGCCTTATCATCCTCTGCAGAAAATACATAGTATCAGTATGTTCTGTTGACAGGCGTGTGAATCAGGCCTTACATAACCAGTGAGGTAGACACCTGAAGACGTCAGTGAGTGAGTGAGTCGCGTGCCAAACTTCCCTCCTTCCACCTGCCACCGAGAAACACAACACCATGTCTTTTCGCGCCACTATCTAGAGGACGCATCACGCATGCGGGCTATCAGAGCATGCGCGCTCTACCAGGGGTACAGGTGCTGTGCAAGGTGCGTCACAAATATGCGGGTCCTTTCTTGGGACTTCTTGATGAACGTCTTTGGCCACAGACATACATCAAGTGAGACAGTATTTAGCAAGGTGGAACCGATTAAATTAGGTATGAGCTAGGGCATACACTCAAATTAATAGCTTTGATATAATCACCGAGTTATGTATTAAAATTTATTTTGTACCATTACTAGAATCGTGGTAGAAATAAAACCTTATAAAATATCAAAATACGTTTTAGGATCAAAATTGAAACAAATTGAACATTCCTTTATCCTGAAAAGCGAGCCTACTTTAACGGATATCACTATAGTGGAGCATATATAAGATAGGGCAATAGTGTAATCCATCAAGGTAAGCTTGTCAGCTTTAAGGATGAACGGGACGGCCATATATTATTATTAAAAAAAAATTATAGCTTTTCTTAACTAATGATGAATATTGTAACAACTTGCATCAGTGGGCACGTGGACTAAGTGTATGGTTAATAATAATAAATAATAATAATAATAATAATAATAATAATAATGACGTCAATTTGTATCTCAACGGAAAGATTAGCCATTATTATTATTATTATTATTATTATTATTATTATTATTATTATTATTATTATTAGCACCGCGTCTTATTACCCGTTCGGGTTATACGCACTTACGCTAATGTGTAATGGGAGGGTGATTGTGAGATGAAATGGAGGACCTACAGTTTAATGTGGAATCCGAACCACGGTAGAGGCCTGGCATTCCCCACATTCACAAGATGTCTTGTCAGAGGTGAAGGAAGGGTTTATTAGCCAGTACTAACGTACCTTTAACCAGGGCACACCTTCATGTAGTAATAAATCATTCTTTCCGTGGGGACTCTTTCCATGTCCCTATGAGATGAGGGTATGGTGAAAGTGAATATGGCGGGGTAAAGTCAATAAGTATATTAAACCACAGGGTGGCCCACGAAAAAGTATCCCGTCTCCTATATCCAGCAGGCGCCTCACTCTGAATTGGAGGAGGTCAATCCCCTTCTACCCATATTGTGACATGAAGAATGAGTCAATAAAGTTTTAGAAAAGCAGTTCACTTGCTCATTCTTCATGTCACAATATGGGTTAAAAGGGATTAACCTCCTCCAATTCAGAGTGAGGTGCCTGCTGGATATAGGAGGTGGGCTACTTTTCCGTGGGCCATCCTGTAGTTTGAGCCTAAATAACCAAACCCTGGTTGCCTTGGGAATTATTCACTTTTTTTAGAAACATCCCGCAGTACTAGCCAGGAATCAATCACGGGACATTTATATCACCAGCCAGGGGACAGTTAAGGCTTATATTATGGTTTGCCAATGACGGGGTGGGGAGGGGTTACAACTTTGGTCCTCCCGTGCTCCCTCGGACCACCTTTATTAAATGGCCACCTATTATCAATTCCATGAAAATGAGGGTACACTTCTTATTAATTCTGTATGCCTCATCCTTATCCCATTAAAGTAGTTAAATGCAAATGGACCAGACGGATAGTATGAAGCAAAATAAAATAATAGACTGAAATCTTAAAAGGTGTGACCACTACTGCAGGTACGGAACACGTCAACCGTTTACTAGAATATTTAATAAACTAAACGTTTAAGGTCATTTAGATCAGGAGAAAATATTTATATAGACATATAGAGGGTTTAAAGTGCCATCTTTTGAACCAAATAATTTATCTAGTAAAAGGCTTACAAATGCACTTAGTTCTAAAACAGAGTCAATAGGCAATACCTCAACCCCATTCATTCCTGTGAAACGGAAAACACCAATTACAGAAGTGAAAATCGTTTAGCCATTCCAGAAATTAAACTCATGATAAGCCTTTAGTTATCATCTAGACGAATACTCACCCGATTCAGTGGGAGAAGGGTTTAAGTTGTCACTCTTGTGTTAGCCTGGCCTGCTAATGACGGGGATATCAAGGTTTGAATCAGGGTTTTTCTTAAGTGTTTCTCACTCTCCTACCACGCAAATGTTTGTAGAGTACTTCTCAAATGCCTCCTTCCTCATCCCTACCTCATTATAGTAATTATCATATATACGAATAGCCTGAACAGGTAGTGAAACGCGGCGATAAAGAAAAAAGTGACAAATATAGAGCCAATGACGAGAATTTGTCTATCATAAAAGTGAATTCAAACAAAACGATATTGATCATATTGTCTTTATTTTAGCACCGTGTATTACTTACTACCCATTCGGACTAGTGTACTAATTACACTAATTGTTTTATAGATTAAGGAAGTTATATCTAAAGGAAGTATAACCACATTGGCTTAAGGGGAGAGTGAAAAACAAGTTTGTAAAAGCTATCCTAAGTACACCCGACTAAGTTTTAAACCTCGATCTCCCCGTAATTGGTAGTCTAGTACATTGCAAGATTTCAGTAGTGCGTTAGATAATGCGGCCACTGAAGTGGGCCATTTTGTTGTTGAAATGAGCTTTAGTAAAGAAGATGGCAGGATTAGTTTATAGCTAATATAATTGCTAGATAATTACATATTTATTTACAAATAAGATATTAAATCAAATAAGCATTGTAAATGGCAGTTGCGAATGGCATTGCTATTCAAACACATTTACTAAATTTTATAAAAAATAATGGTATGTTTTAGTATATCATAAAGATACAAATTAAAATATACATATTTAATCATCAATCTAATTTAAAACAAATAGTATGGAACTACGCACGAACTTTCGCGCTCAATTGTTTAAAAATGGAGATATTTACTCAGAATGTTTAATATAATAAACACTAGCAAACCCGAGAACAAATTGTTCTATTTATACATGAAACATTTTTTTACTTACGGTTCTAAATTTTATAAATTTATTTTTAAAGAATTAACGTCTTCATTAGTATAGTTACCATTCCTTCACCTCTGACAAGACGTGTATTAACCACAACTTGTGAATGTGTGGAATGCCAGGCCTCCACCGTGGTTCGGATTCCACGTAGTGGTTCGGATTCCACGTTAAACTGTAGGTCCTCCATTTCATCTCACAATCACCCAACCATTACACATCAGCGTAAGTGCGTATAATCCGAACGGGTAGTAAGACGTGGTGCTAATGATAATTAGTATAGTTGGACCAATAACATATATCGATATTGGGTCTCCAAGGGTCAACACTTCGTATTAAAGTTTGACTTTCATTTGATATTTTCGGCATTTTATTAGAGGATGTACATCTTATCGTCATCGCATTGTTATTAAATTTCTCTTTTGTAAATTTTGACCAAGTAAAATAGGTAAATATTGACTATTGAGTCTAAAATAAGATAGATAATTGCTGTATCAGGGGTAGATCCAGGAGGCGAAATTAAACCATTCAAATTACTTTTAAACTCACTACTAGTTTTATTGTCACGCTATACCATTTCACTAACCAGATTTAATTTTTAATTGTTATTTTTGATATTATTAAATGATAAATATACGGTAATTATTATAAATACTTAAGACAATCACATTAATTATTAAAATGCTGAAAATAGGCTTTAATGAAACTACCCAAATTTAAGTTTCGTGCATCTCACCTTGTTGCACAAATCTTGTTAGCGTTTAAATTTAGTTTAACATGTTTTCTATTAACCTTTCAATGATTAATAATTAATAAAAATCTTTAAAATAATTTATTTTTAAATAATGTGCTTTAAGCAAAATCTTTGAATAATACCACATACATAAAGTGCTAGTATTGGTTAGTGGTAAAATTTCGAGTTAGAATGAGAAATAACTAACTATACTATAAATTGGAGTTAAAGTTCGATTGTTCTAAATCTGAATAAGTCCATCTATTTTTGTCTAATTGATTGATTGAATAGCTAAAAATCTGTGTATATAATAATTATTATAAGGTTCAAATTTATTTCCATCTTAATAATCACTATTTGTTGAGGTCCTTATTATTTGCTTTTAATAAATTTCAGTACTAATCGTAAATTTCGAGTTATACCCTTCATTTGAGGATTATTATAAAGTTTAGCGTTACACTGAAAAATTACTTAAAGATCTACTCTCAAATTTTGAAGTATTTTATGCCAAAATTTCCTGAGAACCTGCCCCAAACCCGATCATGATAGGAGCACTCTCCCTCCATTCCCTTACGAAAATCAATGATCCGCCCCAATGCTGTACAAACATCTACCCTAAGAAGTTAAAGTAAAAACAACATCAGCTTCTTGAGAGACTTACTTATTTGCTTACTCTATGGCATTAGAGAATTATTGCGTTTAAACTTAAGTATTATCTCGCCACAACTAAAGCTCCCAAAGTTGTACTAATATATTTGCCAATATCTCAGAAACTATTGGTTTTATGAGAATATATTTCAAATAAAAGTTGTTGTTTTATTTCTAATAGTACTAAAATTTTACAAATAGTTAAGGAGAAGCAGAAATTTCTGCTTTTGTAATTACCCTAAAAGCCATTTTCATGGGAAAGTTAAAATAGCCATTTTATTTATAATATTAATCAATGCTTGGATACGAATTTTAATCAAAATCGTTTAAGCCGATTTTGATTTTTTTTTTTAATTTAACTTTTACTTAACTACACTTAATTTGAAGGTTAAACAGACACAACAGATATAATTGCAAAAAAACACTCTTTTGGGTTCAGGGGGTCATGGACGTCAACATCAACATTTCGGGTTAGATTTTTTTTTACGGTTGCAATACTTACCTTTAGTGTCCGAAATTTATATATATATATATTTGCGTATAGCTTGACAGTTATTGGTTTTATAAAGATGTTTCAAATGAAAGATGGGTATTATAAATAGACCTACATGTTTGAAGCTATAAGTAATTTCATATCTCAAATTGTTTCGGAGATATGATAAAAAAAAATTATGCTTCTGACCGCAACCCTTAAAGCAATTTTGCTGAAATATTGGGAGTAGCCATTTTGTTTGGAATATTAATAAATGTTTTGAAAAGAAATTTAACCAAAATCGTAAGAGCCTATTTTGAGAAAATATATTTGTTCTCTTTTTGCCCTTCAGTAAACTACCCCTAATTTTTGGGCTAGCTATCCGGTTCCAAAAATACTTTGGTTTAACCCTATGAAAAACCTAGACACCAATTTTTAGCCTGATCGGTAGAATAGTTTAGACTCTAGTCTAAGGTACAGACCGAGAGACGGAAATTCAAAAAATACCTTTTTGGATTCGGGGGGTCATGAAACGTCGAAATTCATCAACATCTTGAGCTCGATTTTTTTGACGATCAAATACTTTATCCACCTGTAAGATAGTGATAAAGTAAAAATATTGAGATAATTATCAACTTTAAAATTGTGTGGTCCAATACTTCACAAGGTGGACAGTGCATTTAACCAGGTTTTATTGCCTTAATTTGGGCATAAATATAGGCATGGCTAGGCATACAAGCTCTACATAAGACTAAAACATCGACACTTTGTATGTGAATATTACTTACTCTGGTGTTCGAATGGTCTATGGCAGGCACAGACAGCCTGAATCTCTCTGGCCACAGTTGGTTTATTCACGTATTTTCTCAATTATGTATCCTAATTGTTTACATACTGGTATATTTTTAAGTATGATTGTACAATACATAACTAAGTTTACTTTTAAAAATAGACCCAGATCCATAGAAAAAAAACTCAAGGGAGAGTGAAAAAAACAGTATCTGTCACATATATTTTATATTACATGTATTCTCTTTTTTTAATGTTCCTCTATGAATATATAATGAATTAATAAAAAATTGAAATTGGTTCTTTTTGAATCAAAGCTTGACAAAATGAAGAGAAAAGATGTAAAATAAAACAATACCTCTTTTATGGGCTCCTAAAAATAAATAAATTTAAATCTGGGTAAGTAACTATTTATAAGTTTGTCCAAAATTTCTGTCCATTAAGTGCGTGGTATAATGAGAGATTAGTAAAGTGACATGAAACGCATCCTTTCAATTCATAAGTCTCCCCAACCCTGGTCTAAGGTGTCACTCTTACAATTTACTGGACTGCTGATGACGAGGAATATGTGGTTCGAATTCCGATTGGGTGTGTTAAGGCTGGATTTTTCCTTGTCAGCTTCCCACTCTTCTTCCACGAAAGTGCGGTTACAATTCCTATAAAATTCAACCTGCCTTAACCCTAACTTATTAATGTAATTATTTCACATACTTACAACTTAAATGGCTAGTAAGACGAGGGGACGGGGGAAAAAAGAAAACTCTTGGTAAAGGAGCGTGTGCAAAATATCACCCGGAAGAGTCTGACCCTCTCTCCACACGAGGCTGCTTACCATAAAACAACCGGAGTTCCTTGCGGTAGGATCCGGACAGGTCCGGATGACCTCTTTGATCTCGACGTGCCTCCAAAAAAACACCCGCCATATTTCACGGGTTGCGATATCGACACGCTCGGCGTGTGTGCTTCCTCCTCGCCTGCAACACAGATACGTCGTTAACCACCCTGGTATATCTGTCCAGACCACGATTTGAAGGGTTTCACACACGTCGTGAGCTCACTTAACCTCTTCAACCAAAGAAGAAAATTAATATGATATTGTGGAGAACATAAAACATAGTAGAGGTGACACAATCTTAAATAAATCACAATTATCATTTGGTGAGAGGGTTTTTTTGGTCAAATTGGAGTTCTCCGTTGATTCTCTCCAGTTAAGATACCTTCTAAATCCACGGTTGACACCGATACCTTAATGTTCTTACGAATAGACATTTGGAACATCTTTCAGAAAATACAAACAAAAATGTTTCTGGGGGTTAGCTTTGGTAACATTTTAATATATCATAGTGTAATTCTATAGTATTAGATAATATATTATATCAAAAGGGACAGCTACGGATCACATGAAGGTATGAAAGTAGATCTAGTAAGTTTTTATAGTTTTCATATTTGTCCATTAATAATAAAATTTGGGTATAGCTTTGTTAGATTTCCCTTTATGGCTTTATGTATAGAATATTTGACGGTGAGATTTAGTTCAGTCGCCTTGTATGTAGACTTTTAGCTGCTCTGTGAGAACATAACTTTGCCCAGAGTACAACTATAGAGGTTGTTTAAACGTCAAACTCGCAATGAGATGATGTGATGGTAGTGATAATGAAATATGTGGAGCCAGTGGAAGTCTTAAACTTAGCTTAAGCTTAACTAATTAGACAAAGGTGACCATAGGAACAATTTTCCTTTCGGGGGAAAATACCTAAGCTACCACCGGGAATTGAACCCGGGACCTATATATCAGCCTCCATGGGCGCTAATCATTAGACAGAAAGGCCGATCTTAGATGATACAACTTGAAACAGGAGTCGCGTCGTGATGTGGTTTTCTTTATTATACTATAAAAACAGTAGAATGGAGGCCAGTAGAACTATATTACCGTTTTTTTTAAATACGACAAATTTAAATAAACAATAATGGCCGCATGGTATAACGCAATACTCTCATGTTACATGAAACTGCCGATAACGGGAATATCAAGGTTAGAATCCCAGTCGGGTGTATTGAGGTTGATTTAAAAAAAAATCACTCTGTCTCAACGCGAATTTGGGTACACTGCCTCTAAATATAACCTTCCTAATCCCTAAAAACATTAGCGCAATTAGTACATAAACATATAACCAAAACGGGTAGTAAGACATGGTGCCAAAAAACCTATATCTATTAAACTGATCCCAATTTCGATCTTAACTAGAGAAGAACACAGAAAACAGCTCTTTGATACGTTTTATATTTTGAACTCAATCTTGTATTTAATATCAGGATTAATCGAACTTTATTTATAAATGTTTGATGGTGAAAACAAAATCTAATATTATTGTTACTGACACACACACACACACACACACACACACACACCATCTTTGGTGAGCATGTAGACCTAAGTCTAGTTCATCTAGCTCATAGGCCAGTGATCGAGAGGTAGGAGTTCGAATCCCGGCTCGGTGAAATGAGTATGTTTGTTTCCTAATTTGTTAACCCTTTTACCTTCACTTAAATGAGGGTACTTTTTCTATAATTTATGTTTTAATGCTTTGAACGCTTCTTTCATTACCTTGACTAAGCTATTTGTTTGTGTAAAATGGTAATATTATAATTTAGTTTACTATCAGTCAAGTTGTCGTCTTGACTGAGTTGGTAGCGTATCTTCCTTGTGGCTCATGATAAAAATTCCAGGTTCAAAACCTACCATCTATACTTATTTACTGTGTTGAATTGAACAAAATAACTTTTCATTCAATATATTATATTAATGAATAATCTATTCATTTACAATTATTTTTATAAAAATATGCAAAGTATATGAGCCTTCGTAGACTACCCCAATATTGTTATTTAAAAAAATGTAACAATGAAAACTCTACATCAATTTATAAATTGTGTATGTGGGTCTTACAAACTTAATTAATGGATTTTATAACTTAGAGATTGTGTGTGTATTTAAAATCTAAATTAATGTATTTTATAACATCAAAAATATGCATAGTTAAATATATGACTAAACAACCTAATCATTATTGGGATAGTGAACACCCTTAGGAGAATTAAATTAAATATTACTAGCCTATAATAAATTCGAATTTACAAGCGATTTTTTTACTGAGATAAAATCAAAAAGTTAACATCAATCAAAGATTTAAATCGTGACCTTGAAGCTAGAGATGAGCACACATTCCCAAGAGATAATGAGTAAGACGTTTAACTGATACTTATACAAAATTTGTAAATAATTCTTAGACAATAAACAAAGTTGCAAACGAATAGAAGATAGTTTTATAATAAAGCCAGACAATAATAGGTTTAGTGTTTTACTTTCGTTTACGTATATTGCACAATGGTGCGTTCGTATCCAATTGGTTCAATCCTTTGGAACATGATCGGTTTTCCAGTTTTGACGGACTGAAAACTCTGTCGCTAGTGACACAACCAACGCTCAACAAACTCCTGAGACAATAGAAACATTTTCAAATAATTAACTCTGTATTAGTAGCCTATACCCTGCGGCTTGCGAGATCCTGTCTTACGAATTAACTCGCTAGTGAGTTTTATCGCAAGTTTGAAAACTAGGGATCCAGGAGCTATATTTAAACATAATTTTAAAATATACAATTTAGAGGATTTAGTAAAATAGAACATACTTTTGGTATATATAATAGCTAATTTCATTTATATTGTCACTAAGAAGGTATATAATCTTATTTATATATACACAAACTCTATTACTGTAATACCATTTTTACTAGTTGCTTTTGGATAAATCTCGAGGTTTCATGGCCTCTGAAACCGAAAAGGTGGTTACTGTGTTGCCATCTATTTATCTGTATCTCGGACTAGAGCCAAAAAATGTAAGCGATTGGGCTAAAACTTGGTCTTGGGTTTTCATAAGATCGCCCCAATGATTTTTATTAATTAGATATCCAACCCTAAAATTAAGGCTTATTTACTAAAGAAAAAAAAAATCTGAAAATCTGCTTTAACGTGCTTGGTTAAATTTTATATCCAAACACTGTTAACATCACAAACAAAATGGCAATTTTCATTTTTCCCTGAAAGTAACTTAGATGGTACATTTCATATTCAGAAATTTCCAATTTTGTCCATAACTCCGTAACTATTTGAGATATGAAATAATTTATTACTGTAAAGATGTAGTTAGTTTAGATATAAAACTATCCTATTTGAAATATATTTTTATAAAATCAATAGTGTCTGAGCTTTAAACCTATATATATATATTATTTTTTTTATTCTCGAATTTGAAAATTAAATGTATTATTATTATTATGCGTTTTGGTGGAAAAATTTGTTTCTTTTTCTTAATGGTTTTGAAACAGTTTATGTTTTTCTTATTTATGCTCTTTGGTGAAATTTGATACTCATTTTAATTTGCTTCGAGCCATCAGAGAGAGAAGCATTGATATTGTCAAAAAAAAATTATTAATATTTCAATAAATGTCGACGTTTCTTGACCCTCTGAAACAAAAAATTGTTTGCTCTTTGACTGTCGGACTAGAGCCGAAACCATTTTACCGATCGAGCTAGGACTTGGTATTTAGAGTTTACATCGAGTCCCCCTGAAGGGTTTATAGAATTAGATGTCTAACCCTAAAATTAGGGGTCGTTTATTGAAGAGCAAAAGGAGATAACATTGATTTTCTCAAACTCCACTTTAACGATTTTTAATACATTTTTTATCCAAAAAAACATTTATATTTTTTATGGAGTACTTAGAAATTTGAAATTTAATGGTATGCAAAACTTGGTAGACAAATATGCTTTTCTCTCAATGTTTCCGTTAAATTGTATATTATTACATTTATGCTCTTTGGTACAGTGTTTTTGCAATGGTGTATATCATTTTGTATCACAAACTATATGAGTTTTTAGTAAATGTCTCTTTTATTTTAAGATTAAAGGGAGAGAAAGTCTATGTGGTACTATTAATTTAAATAAAACAACAAACTTTAAAAAAACGAGTCAAAAAAGTATTTAATCAAAACCATTTGACCAGCAATTTTGCTCTACGCTTCACATATATGCACTATATTTATTCCCCCCCCCCCCC
>CABFVX010000663.1:78283-88994 GCA_902151425.1 Timema shepardi
TCCCCCCCCGCCCCAAAAAAAAATACATTTACTTTCTCATATAAAGAGAAAGTATTGTGATTGTGAAAAAATCTCTCTCGAGATTATGACGAATCTGTACGTCTTATGTGAACCCGAACCCAAAAACGTGGATTCTACTATTATTTTGTCTGTCAGACAATTTTTACCTAGTTATGGATCCAAACTGTTTAATGGATTTTGATCAACCTTAACACTTATATTTTATAGGGCTATACCACGAAGATTTTTTTCGCCTAGCCTTTCAATTAAGGTTAGTTTACTGATGAGTAATTATTTGAATGCCAAATTTTTCAAAAATGTCTTTAACGATTTTGTTCAAAATGTATATCTGGAGATTGTGTGGTAGTTATGAAAACGAACAATGTATAATAGTTTTTGAGGTAAAAACTTGTATATAAATAGTTTACTGATGACTGATTTTTCCAAAATTTGAAATATTTTACAAATGTCTCTAACGATTTGGTTACAAATGAGTATTTTGGGAATGTTTTAAATGATAATTAACACGGTGTATTGGTTTTTAGGCTAAGAAATTATTTTTTTGTATTTTACTGATGATTGATTATTTAAAAACTTGAAATATTTTAAAACAGGACTAATGATTTTGTCCCAAATGGTTATTATTAGAGTGTTTGACATAACAAATAGCACTGTATACCTGGTTTGGGGTAAAAATTTGATAAAGGGTCGTGTACTGATGAATTATTTTTGAAAGTTCAAATTATTTCGAAAGTAGCTATAACGATTTTGGTTTAAACTAATATATGGGGAGTGTTTGCATGAAAATGACATATAAAGCTTTAAACTTTATTTTGGGGGAAAGTTCAGTTTTGGTTAGTAAATATTGCATATTTTTATATACTTGTGAATTTAAAAAAAATTAAGTGATTTGGATAATAATGAATATCTATTAAGTTTTTTGAAAAATAAAATATCTATAGGGGTATATATAGTTTTTTCTAAAAAAATTAATTCAATAGTACCTAACCAATGAATTATTTAAGTTATTTTGGTAAAATTGTATATTAAAAAAACTCTAACGATTCTATTTGAAATTGGTGTTGCGTGACTATTTTAATCTTTATTCATATAAAATAAATTAAACTAAAGGTGTTTTACTTACGAAAAATTATAGAAAAATTGACCTTAAAAATTGAATTCAAAATGGGAGTCTGAGAATAGTTTTTCATGATAAATAAGAATAAATTTTTACTATTACAAATAACAAAACTTTTAAGCTATTTTACTGTTAATTTACTTTGGAAAATTTGAATTTTGTTAGATTTATAAAAAACAATTGAGTTTAAAATTTATATTTAAAGAAAGTTATTTGTGATTAACAATATTATGTGTTTTATTTATGAATAAAACATACTTAAGGGTAGTTTATAAATAATTGTTTTTTAAAATAATCTGTTTACCCATACATACTACTTAGTATGAGAAAGTTTGTGCGATTGTGTTGTACCATATTTTTTTTACCGCGTCTTACTTACCACTTAGTTTAGCATATCCTATCTACATAATTTAATCAGTCTAATAGAATATGGATGAAGAGGCTAGAATATTTATTAAATATCCCCGAAATTGCTTTAAAGGAGAGTGGGAAATCATTTAGTCTATATCATTCTCATTACATCTGGGAGACATTCAAACCCCGACCTCAGCGTTACTTCTAAACCAAACTACACGAGCTAGGCGTTTAATCCACGTGGACATCGAAGTGGTATTTCTAAATTGAGATACATTATTTCTAGAATGTAAATTTTATATTCATTATATTAAAAATTTAAAACTGTTATTTTATTACATAAAAGTGTGGTCCAAAGTCTATCTCTGAATCAATTTTCCAGCCTCTAGGACACCTGAAGCTTCCCGTTAGTTTATAATCATGAGCAAATATGTAATCCAAATTTAGTTTTCAGATGTATTTTTCAAGTATTCTTAGTCCATGACTAAAACAATGTTTTATACAAGTAAAATAATTCTGATTAATTGAAGTTTTTAAATCTAACCTACATATGTATTGAATGAATGATTAATGTAAAGTCAATATGTATTCTTGAAATTCCATACAATTTATTTAATGGATGGTTACTATTCACAAGAACATGGCTGAGCGAAACAGAAGGTATAGGATAGTTAAGGTAAGGCCTATATTGATTTCCTTTATTCACAAGAATACACCTATTGTATCCTGTAAATTTCATCCAATGTATTTAGAGGCTGGTTTATCTGAAGTCGATGTGTATTCTTGAAATCTTATTCAACGTATTTCCTGGATGGTTTATCTAAGGTTGATATGTATTCTTTAAATCTCATTCGACGTATTTATCTCTCGCACACTTCTCGCCATGTCAATGTTTACAAGTCCCCCATATTGGTGAAGGTCGGTCTTGACATAAGAGAGTAATCTCTGTCTGGTGATGGCCCCGTGGCGCGTAAGGTGGGCCTCTGGACCTCACCACGTGAGGGCCCTTGTACCTGTCAGCGTGCATGCCCGGGTATTAATCAGAGATACCACTCCTCTCGAGCATATCCTGACCACATATGTCTTCCTTACTTACCTCCCCACTTGCGAAAATGACATTAATGGGGTCATTGGAAGAGTAAACTATGCCAAAGAGCTATCTTCTTATGGTCCAGAGGTAGAGAGTAAATTAAACCCCAGTTTTATTCCTAAAGACTAGCTATCTTCCTATGGTCCAGAGGTAGATAGTAAATTAAACCCCAGTTTTATTCCTAAAGACAAGAGGTGTAGAGGAAATTACAACCCAATTATCTTCCTAAAGACAAGAGGTGTAGAGGAAAATTAAAACCTAGCTATCTTCCTAAAAGTCTGAGATATAGGGCCAGTTTCATAGTCAAATTTAGTACGCCTCAAGTGCGGCGCTACACTAAATACATGACGACACCTACCTAAACTCGAATGGAATGGGCCGTTCTCGCATAGGAAACTGGCCCATTCCATTCTGGTTTAGGTAGGTGTCATCATGTACTTAGTGTAGCACCGCACTTGAGGCGTACTAAATTTGACTATGAAACTGGCCCATAGAGGAAATTACAGCCAAGTTCTCTTCTTAAAAGACAGCTGTAGGAGTTAAACAGTAAGCTATCTTCTTTGTATCCCCCAAATTGTGAATCTACTCTATGCTTATCTACAGAATAAAATGGTCCCACCTTACTTCATAATGTTTTTAATATTATTATTATTTTATTATTATTATTATCACGTATTACTACTAGTTCAGATTGTACGCACTTACGCTAATGTGTAATGGTAGGGTGATTGTGAGATAAAATGGAGGACCTACAGTTTAAAGTGAAATCCAAACCAAGCCTGTCATTATTCATGAGTTTGTTGTTTGCTTCTTAATGTTCATATGATAAAAGAATAACATATTAGTATATTTAATTACTCGATTATATATGTGTATATTTAATCCCGCGTCTTAATACCCGTTCAAGTTGTGCGCTTGATCTGATATTCTAATAAAATTACCCTCCGTCGTTCTCGTTGACAAGTAACAGAATGGAATTCTATCCATTAATGTGCCTATTTGTATTAATAAAGTAACACTTGCAAAAAGGAGATAATTTAACGGTTTACTTTGAAGTTATAAGAGATTACATAATTAAATGTTAGGACTGCTACACTGAGACATCAAAATAATAAAAATTATAAGAATTTTTCACCAAAAAATATCAGAAATACTAAACGTGATAAAACTTCTCTTAGTATTTAAAATTTCAGAATAATTTTGAAAATATTTTTGAAACGTTACATTTCGATAAATTTATTTAAGCTCAAAATAAAATGATTGGATTTCGTCTGTAAATAAGCCCAACTTTTATTTAACTATTAATAATGTTACATAATATTGAATTAATATTTGATTTTTAAATTCAATTTGTCGATTTTAATAGATTTGTTTTTATACTAAAACTCTTTATAAATAAATCATTATTTATTGTTACCGTGATTTTCTTTGGTATTTAAACATAATTGTGGTTGTAAAAAATTAAATTGGCACCTGGAGAAAACTGTAAAACACGCGCATATAATTTTCTTTCGCACCCCCTGAATTGTAAATGTTGACATAATGGAATTTGAAAAATAGGTTCATGTACAATGAAGAGGCTGGTCAAAATAGAAGGTGAAATGAAGTAAAAGGTTCAACTTAATGTGCCTTCTACTCCACTCCATCTTATGTTCGCTCAAGTACGTTCCACGTTCCTTAGAATAAAGGAAATAAACGCACCTTCTACTCCACTCCACTTTCTGTTTCACTCAGCCACATTTTCCTGAATAAAGGAAATCAACGCACCGTCTACTCCACTCCACTTTCTGTTTCACTCAGCCACATTTTCCTGAATAAAGGAAATCAACGCACCGTCTACTCCACTCCACTTTCTGTTTCACTCAGCAATATTTTCCTGAATAAAGGAAATCAACGCACCTTCTACTCCACTCTACTTTCTGTTTCACTCAGCAATATTTTCCTGAATAAAGGAAATCAACGCACCGTCTACTCCACTCTACTTTCTGTTTCACTCAGCCATATTTTTCTGAATAAAGGAAATCAACGCACCTTCTACTCCACTCCACCTTCTGTTTCACTCAACCACGTTTTCGCATACGGAATATGGTTTCTCTGCTGTTGTGGCGTTACTGAAACAAATGCATAGTTGATTTAAAAGAATAGGCCTATGTAAAGTGATAGTACTGCTGCAAATAAAGGTATTCTGTTTGAATTTTAAAAACTTGTAAGACGAGCAAATTATCAGCTAATATATCTTTTAAATCAATTTACTAATAATTTTTAAAGAGAGAAAAATAATGAGCAAATGATTGTGAATAATTGTCTTATATTAAACTTAAAATGTTGATATTATTATTGCCTACTAACATTAAATTGTTAAATGAAACACATATTTTAGTTGACAACAAGTTTTGACCGAAATTACAATAACAGGTTTTAAACGGTAGCACATATAGTAGGTTTAATAAGTCGCTTTTCGCCAACTGAAGTGGACAAGTTTATAGGGTTAGTTTTCAAACTAAACTAATGATAATAATAATAATAATAATAATAATAATAATAATAATAATATTAAACAATCGTAAAGGTTTTACTATCTAGTCTATTTTAGTTTGATTTTTTTGTCTGTTTCAATCATTAACTATCATTAAACAATTCTTAAATTAATTTTATTCGAAAAACAAGTACCCAGTACTATTTATTTTTTACAACACCTATGAGAGGCCCATTTTGTATAAAATAAGTAAATCTATTTTCGAACAATTTTAAATATTCAAAGCTCAGTCAACTATAAAATACCCTTAAAATATATGGTTTAAAAAATGTATTAATTGATCATCATGTATAATTCTTTCTAAATATCCATTTTAAACCAAATTAAACCTACATTTTCAGCTCTCGCTGTAGTCATTTAACATTTAAATATCACTTTCGGACAAACTCTATAAAAACGTTTAGGCTAGAGCTCCAGGTGTATACAGAATGACAGAATTGTAAAAAACTGAAATTCTGGGGCGTATTTAAGATCTAAATACATAATCTTTAAACAAAAATGTTCATATCACAATACTTGATTCATACGAGGAAATAAATGAACATAGGTTAATGGAAAATAAATATATTTCAATATTATAGCACATTGCGCATAATATAAAAACATAATAGGGGGGCCTAAATAATTAATAATTATTATTTAAAACATAATTTAGGAATTTGTTCTTTCTGAATACGCAGAAGATATGGTTATATTTGACGTTTAAAATCAAACTCCATACACACACACACACACACACACACACATATATATATAGTCTTTCTTTATATCCAATCATTTCTCCAAGTTTATATTTCATAGCAAGTGTATAGCTTGCTTAGAAAAAGGTGTCCTCAAGGTCGTTTATCAAAATCTCTTTTCATAATGTGTTTCGATTAGTCATATCAGAGGTAACAAAGATTACGAAGTGACATATTATTTCACAGCTGAGAAATTTGTTAAATTTGTTAAAAATCCATTTATATTGATTGCATTTTGTGAGACTTCAAAATGAATCATTGATTCCTAAGTAGAAACCACATGTCAGAGTAAGTTTGAATACAAACTCCATATTTTATTCTCAAAGCTGCTATTTATCTTGTTCGAGAGAATATTTTCTTTGGTAAGTATACCTCGAATACTAATGATTCGTCAGTTTATCTGGCTATATACTTGATACAGGGGAAAGGGTGGGGGGGGGTTGAAAACATGGTCCTGGGTTCTAATTAGTAGGGTTGATAGCTTATGGGCGAGGGTTGAGGAAAAATACCTGACTTTTTTTTATAAATGTAATGAAGAGGCATCACTTTTTACTAATAGTCGTTTAAGGATGTACTAATGATCTACAATGAATGTTGAATAGAAAATATTAGCTCTTTCAACTTTTAATTTTAATTAAATATACGTATTTCAAATGGTCTTAATCACACTGTGCAGACTGTGGAAGCTCGACATTCGGTTCTGTAGCATATCTGTTGTAATATTTTCAATCTCTTGCACTACATATTGTTTGTAATCATGCAATGTGGCTGGTTTTGTGTTGTACACAACACCTTTTAAGTAGGCCCATATAACAAATTATTGAGGGTAAATATCAAGGGAGCAGGATGGCCAATTCACGTCTCCAAATCTTAAAATGACGTGCCGTTCAAACAAAATTAAGCACAGCAGACATGCTCACACTAACTGTGTTGGTTGTAAGCCTGTCTTTATGAAATCTTAAGTCTTCTCGATTAGGAATGGCATTGATATGTGGGCCAAAGAATGTGTTTATAATGCTTGTGTAGCAATCGTCACTGTCACAGTATTACCATCATAATCTTCAAATAATGAGACCTAATTATGACGGACGAGGACATGGCATACCAAACAGTTTCCTTCGGACTATGCAAAAATCACTGATCAATGTCACGGGTAGTTTCAACTTTTAATTAATTTCTAGCCACACCAACCCGATAAAAATAAGCTTCATATGAAAAGAACCAATTGTCCAACAATTTAAGGGTCGTTTTCCAACAGATTTAGCAGGGATCCATCCATCCATTTAATGGCACCGAATTGGGGGGGGGGAGGGAGATGAATTTTGCTTACCCAAAAATAGCCTAGGAGGGGCTTTGTGCTATTTCCCCCTGTGCCCCCCTCCGAATCTCTCTTTTCACATTTTATTTGTGTGTGCAGCAATTTGTTGACAAATATGCTACCGGATATAAGTGTTTCTTGGCTTTTAGTAATAATTTGCATTTTTAACAATCTATGGAATCTTACTTATAAGTAGTCTTATTCTTTTAAGTTGTCTGATTCACACATAGATAGCTGTAGTGTACGTTCGTGAGCAGCACAATCTCGAAGTGCCTGAAGTCGAACGCTGCTACTGAGTCCTATCAAGGTATCGACTCGGTAGTCGATATAGTATTAGTCTAACAACCACCCCGAGCGCTGAGGTCACTGTTCAAATTCCTATTATGAGAGTTTACGATTTATACCACCAGATATTGTCTTATGTCGTACAATGTTTGAGTCAATCAATTTTCAGTTCTGTCATTGTTGTGTCGCGATTAATAGCATAAATAAATTATCAGTACGTTCATTTAGAATTTGTTTGCTATAATTTTCAAATTTCCGAAACAATGGGCAAATTTGTGATTGGAATTGAGATCAAGGAGGCAGAGAACAGTCACGATTCCGAACAAGGCACCAATCAGTGGCTAATTGTTTCCTGTTAAAATCTAAATATATTTTAATACACACAGCTTTGTGTTCACATAATACATATTTGTTTTGTTTTTTACCTCACATCCTGGCATTCTATTAATCATCCCCCTCCCCGCCTCCCTCGCAAAAAAAACCTATCTGTGGTCGGCGCCATTGCATCCATTATTGTTTCCACTATCGGCTTGCTAAGCCTGTCATAGCGTATGCCTTATAATTTAACATAAGACTAGGACCGGCACAACATCCAATCCCTGTCAGTTAATTCATCGCTATGAAGGGGTAAACCCACAATGATAAATTTCTCGGCTATGCCAGGAATCGAGCCCGTGAACAGTAACCCAGTATATGGTCACGCTACCAACTGAGCTAAGTTGTTGGATTTAATTTAGCAGGGATATACAGCCTTAAGCTCTTTGTTGTTTATTTTGATTTGTGAGTGACTGTACTATCTCCATTTTATAGGAATGTGAGTGTAACTCAAGAAAATTCCGTGAAACACTTCGTTTTGACAGGTTCACTGCTGTGGCATACCTAGCACTGGATCTCTGTGTACTTAGAGTGACTACATTTAACACTCGAGCATTATTATCTTCTTCTGTACGAACATAACTATGTCTACCTGGTGGTTTTTTGTATCAACAACGGAATCTTCTGCTCGAAACTTCAATACCCACATAAGAATAAGGCTGTGAATTGGGGTATTGCGTCGATTAAATTGCCTTAGAAAGTTTTGGTGAGTAGCTGTAACAGTTTTTTTTTAAAAGAATAAATGGTTCTAGGTTACCGGCGCGACCGCTCAAGGGCCAACACTCCGTGGCAAACCATATTCTTCAGATTGAGGCTATCATGTGGTACCATGCAGGCAGTGTTGCCAGTCTATAGCTCCAGATATTCCCATTTCAAAATAGTGAGGTATTCCTAGTCCTTCCTGTATTAGAGTTACCAATTGAAGAAAGGATATAGTAGTGACAACTCTTTGGAGCTGTGTTGAGCTAAGGAATATAAACGTATATTATTTAGGTTGTATATATTATTTACATATAAAGAGTGATTTGAAGACAAAGTTATGAGTTTTAACTGGCTGGTTTGATAGTTTGTGGCAAAGGACAGTGTTCCTGAATAATAGATTCAAAATTAAGATTCTTATTTCTTACTTGGATTCTTTGTTGAGATTCCCTATTACAATAATGAGCTGTATATTGAGGTTTCTTCACTTTATGCCAACATTTGTGGACAAAGGCTGTCATGTAATCAACACAACGAGTCTTCCGACAGTTAATTTCAGTTTTCTAATCAGAGCTGTTACATTTTTATTCAAGTAGCTTCTCATTTGTTCTCACGGGGTTGAGTTTGACCCCGTTACAGTCCCACTGATTTAGAGATAGATTTTGTAAGCACTGGGTATCGAACCCAGGACCTCTTCTACCTCTGTAACAAGGAACTCTAACCATTATACCATATAACGATTCAACTAAGTAGTATGCATAGCAAGTGTTCATTAAATCATTAAATATTGATAGTAAACGAAAATGTGATCTTAAATTAATGGTTTAGAAAGATTTAAATAATAATTAAAGCGCTGAACAAAAACATAGTTTGACTTAACTTTAAAATGTGTCACTTAGACATTTTTTCTACTTTGAACACAAGTTGTCCCATATCATAAATTCTACAAAATATTTTCGAAGTTCATAAAAATCAACAGGTCTGTAAAACATTCCCATTCCAAAAGAAAAATCCTTATAGTGGGGGCCTTCATGTGTAAGATATATTACCCTATCACTGACATAATAACATAAAATAAGATTATAAGACCCGAGCAACAAATGGCGTTGAAGAATGGACGGTAGCTAAAACAAGATTCAAAGATAAAGTGGACATTCTTTGGTTGAATTCAGATGAAATAACCAAACCTTGTTAACTGAAAAAGAAACATGAAACGAAGCTACAGTATAATCTACTAAATACGGAGGGATATTAATATCTTAACACATATTTAGAAAGTTGATGCAAGATAAATTTTAAAAATAACAATAAAACAAGTTTTTCTAAAGATTTACTTTCTTATTAGTAAGTATATTTTCGTTTGATTATAATTACGGTCAGTATATAAAAGCAGCTTTATGTCACTTCTAAAATTGAAAATTTACACATGCTTACGCAGCTAGAATACTAGGTTTGAGTCCAGAGGTTAAGACTAAATAAAATAATTAGTATTGGTTTAAGGGTTCATTAGATTAACTCGACTTATTTATATAGTTGTTGATAAGTTATGTTCTTTGTAATTCATGCTAGCTTGTAAGTAATGTACCAGTATAACTATTATTTTTAAATGTAAGCAAAACATTCCTAAACACAGTATTAACCTAAAATTTTATTGTGACTTGGTGGAGGAATAATATTTTTATTTCAATGAAATCATTTATTTTTTCGCTGAGTCTTACTACCCATTAAATTTAAGGGCAGTGTACCCACATTTTCGTAAGGGAGCAGTAGGAAACCATCAAGTGGGACCACCACTCTCATCGAATTCAAATACAGATATTAACTTCACTGACACTTTAGTTTATTGTAAAGGTGATACATTATTTAGCCTACATTAAATAATTTACTTGAGATATTTAACGCGCACTTTCTGACCAGATATATAATATCAGTACACGACTTTAACTAATTTAAAATCTATTACAGACACAACATCTAGGCCCCGGCCATTAATTATTCACGGTGAAAGGGCAAACCCACATTTTACCAATGATAATTATCTTGCCCATGCCAGGAATCGATACTGAGAGACCCGCCTCGGTGGCGTAGTTGGCTAACGCACTTGTCGTGTTGAGCTCGACTGCCGAGGACGGGGAGATCGAGGTTCGAATCTTGGTCGGGTGAACTGGGGGGGGGG